>JAQJVL010001131.1:0-250170 GCA_035578905.1 Stictocephala bisonia
CATACACGTACAGTGGTATTCAATAGATGTGACAAGGCTACATGGCCACAAACCTTTAAATTAAAAAAAAGGTTGGAATAATGATTTGTAGGGGGTAAAGCAATGAACTAACACAAAAACGAAGTAACTTCGATACAAGAGGGTTGAGGGAAAAACAACTGAAATAGAAAGACGTTATTCCTGTTTACTACTGTCAGGGGATCAGTTTGGATGTGTATGTATGCTCGACTAAGCTCCTTACGCGCGTCATCTTTCCTCAGACGCAAATCCTTGTAACCTAAAATCTTCTTTACAAGAATATCAGATTATTTGACTAAAGAAAAGGAGGATTTCCACGCAAACAAACAATTATTATAATTATGTAATATAGTTTGATTTGTTAGTAATTTATTTTACGTTTAATATTTAAACTCTACAAATTCTTGAAAATATAACGAAGTACGACATGACATACGTTTCCATTAAATTTTTCAAAATATTTATAGTTTTAGGGGTAAGAAAGATTGTTTGAATACATCATGTGGCATGTCATTCTATAGGACATTTACTTAATAATTAGGGGTGTTAAGCTTAAAAATTGTATTGAAAAGAAACATACAGAATTGAGTGTTTTTTTTTCTCTTTTCAAATTACCGATTTTTTTATGTTTTGGTCCGGCATGTTTAAATAGGTAAATATTTTTCAAATGTTGTTGTACCAAAACATTTTGTTTTAAAGGAGCGTTAAAATGATGTACAATGTTTCAATTAGCATTTGAAAATTTTGAGATATGGAATCCGAAGCACCAGTGTTGACGTATTCTGTAAATATAATGAAATTAAACTATTTTTAGTGGATCCTAGCGAGGTTGGTGTTGTCAGTTTTATTGTAGTTCACACCGTTCTCCCGTTATCCATTTAGGACACCCTACGTGACTCGCTTTGTACTATTCATAAGCTGTATTTCAAAAAAAATATAAGAAACTTTGTCATGATACATTATTTATTATAAATAAATACGTTGATAATAATAATATAACTAGTGATTATAGTTGCTACGTTACTCACTTTAGCTCACAAAGTGATTTTGCGTCATGTCAGGTTACAAAGTAAATTTATATTGTTGCATATACGCGGTATACGTTAGGTAGGCCTTTACTTAGGTGTATGTGAACAAAATATTCTAGAAAACTTGACTTGAGATGAAGCATATGTTCGTTGTAAGTGTTTTAGAATTCTAATAAAGCGTTGAAACAATTAACAGCTTTGACCTGCGAAGAGTTTACATTTCATTGTTGAAGAGAAAGACGTTTGAGCAGAACTATTACAGTTGTTCTGAGTCCTTGATCAAAACCCTTATGGATTGACACATTTTTTACAGGACAGATTAAAGCTTTCAATTAATAAATAATAATTAAACGCCTTAAATTACTTTATATAATAATTTACTCGTTTTATTACTTAATCAGTTCTTTATTGTGTTTTCTTCAGTTTTATATTTGATAAATCTTAAGAAATATCCACGAATTATGTCTGCAGTGTAGTATAACATATCCAAATGTATGGACAATAATTATTAATTCTATTCATTCATTTATCATTACTAAGGCATCGATCGTAGAGATATTGGTGAATATGAGAGACGAACGTGTGTGGTGAGTGTAGATGAACGAGTGTAGTCGTTGTTACTAAGTTTGACTACTTATTAGCGAGATACATTTGTTAATAGCCCAATAACTAGGGCAACTAAGTGACCTACAGCTTTATGTGGAATCCGAACCCATAGTGCTTGTCTGATTTTCAGCTATTTGATAAGCCTTATACTCACTTCTCTTCCCTAAATAATATTCGGACCCTATATAGACATCCCAGACTTCTCTATAAAAAAATATATACATATATATAGCCTATATATATATATATATATATATATATCTTGAGCTGTACGTCACTTTGAAGGCCTTTATTTGTAGAATGCTCGTTAAAACCTGAGTACAAAACATGTGACTCCAACAGAAAATGCTGCTTCGTTATCAAAACAGAGATAACATTTTTTATCCCTGTTTGGGGCTAGCAGGGATTTTTAGCAACTAGTTATTGTACAATGATGCTTCTATATTTTTTATGAAAAACATTCAAAATGGAAAATACTGGTACTTTTTCAGTTCCTTTATGTCACCATAACCGTAAACTTGATAGCATTGATGTTGTCGTTGAATTTTACGAACATTTCTTTGAACAAGTACAACAAAGTGAATATTAGCTCCTTCGGCAAGGACCTATACATGTTAAACATAGGTAGGTTAGGTTAGGTTAGGTCCTAGACTAAACATAGGTGCATCAACTGATAAGGTGTTTCCTGTGACGTTGAATGTCATTGAAATTTAAATAAAAATAATGCCATCCAAAATATCTGCAGGATTAACTTAAATGATGACGTACACTCATATTCAGTACTTAGAATATTTGGTCAATCACAGGTATGATTATTTTCTTTCCGGGAAACAAATTGGTAATTTTTTGTAAAAATGGTTTATATTAAATAGTTTTATTGGTTATAATTTTAACTTATTTGGTTAGATATATACAGTAGTGATACTGTCTTTTTTAGCATTCACTTTCACAAAACGTTATTTTTGTCGCTTTTTTACTAAGTTATTCAAGTTTGTTAAGAGAAGACGGGCCACAACCAATAAGTTATATGTAATTAAAGTTATGTTTGTAACTCATCTCTTATAAACAAGCCTAATCATATAATTTAATTAACACAAATATTTATTATTTTTTTAGTTATATTATACAACAGGATATATTTCCCTCATGTTATTTTTTTTTATTATTTTTTTAATATCGTGATATGTTTTAGAGAATTTATATATTAGTATAAATATTTTCAATACATATTTTATAAATATTTATAGAATCAGTCAGTGGTATTCAATGTAAAAAAAATATTAAAATAAAAAATGGCTAATAGAGTTTGTCTCTTATTTTACAGAAATGTTTCCAACATAATTATAAACAAAAGAAAAAAAAGGCTTTCAAAGCATTGTCTGGTGGAAAAACTGCTAGTTCGTTAAGGAAAGTATTTTAGAATTCCAATGAAAGCTTAAAACAATAGCTTTGACCTGTGCAAATTGAATTTCTGATGTTGAAGTGGAACACGCTTAATGAGTGCGATTGTTATAAATAAAAACTCTTAAAACGTTTTTAGTTGAATTTTATTACTTCTGGCATTTAATATGCAATTTTAAAATTTACGGCTGAACCTCAAGCAAACACTTATAAATATAGTTAAAATTGTTAGGAAACCTTAATATATATATTAAAAGTAAATTGATAGAATTAATATTAATATGATACTAAATATTCCAATATTTAAGTCCAATATTTAAATATCCAATGATAAAGTCATTCCAATCTATAAGTCTGGTTCGAAAAGTGCATTTTCTAACTACAGACCAATTTCTCTTTTGAATACACTATCTAAAATCATCGAAAAGTGCATTAAGTGCCAACTCTCAGATTATTTAAACCAACACAACCTCATTGCAGATATTCAATTCGGATTCAGATCAAACAAAAATACGTCAGATGCATTTTTTGACATAACAAAATTTATTTCTAATCAGATAGCTTTAAAAAAACATGTTTTAGTGTCATTTTTAGATCTGGCGAAAGCTTTTGATTCTGTTGATAGGTCCAAACTTCTTTTAAAACTGGAGTCAGTTGGAGTGAAAAATAATGCACTTGATTGGTTTAAAAGCTATTTAGAGAACAGATTTCAGGGTGTTTCCATAAATAAACAATCAAGCGAAATAACAAACGTAGATTACGGGGTGGTTCAAGGAAGCACGCTGGGTCCCTTATTATTCTTGATTTATATAAATAATATATCTAAATTGAATTTAAATGGAAAACTTTTCTTGTTTGCGGATGACACTGTCTTGGTTTCTGCAGGCAGCACGTGGGAGAATACATTCAATGAGGCCTCAGTTGATCTGGCAAAGATAAAAAACTGGTTCGATCATAACTCTTTAACTGTGAACGTAGATAAAACTAAATGCTTGCCAATAGTTTGCCGGAACCAAGTAGGCCCAGGGTTGGAGTGTCTGAGGATGCACTCTTGCGCTGATCCGCACTCGAGTGTCTGCGGCTGTGGAATTGTTGAACGTGTGGAACAATATAAATATTTAGGTGTAATATTAGATCAAAAACTGTGTTGGGGGCCACACGTTCAATATGTTAAGAAGTCCTTAAGAAAACTTATTTACGCGTTCACTCAGCTGAGCGAAGTGTTGAGTGTGGATCAGTGCAGGACTGTGTACTACGCCTACGTGCAGTCCGTGTTGCAGTACGGTATACTGGGGTGGGGTGGAGCAGCCGCCGCTGTGTTGGAGCCGCTTGCGGTCACTCAGAGGTCGATCATTAAAATTGCTTTAAGAAAACATTACAGATATCCAACTTACAGACTTTTTAACGAATTTCCTGTGCTAAATATTAGGCAACTTTTTATAAAAACCTTGTTAATATTCATAAAAAATAATAAATCTCATATATTTAACAAAATTGAACATAATTATTTAACAAGACATAGGTCAAATTATGGTTACACAATACCAAGGCTTACCAGAAATTCTGAATCAATAAATACGTTTTATATTGCACAAATATTATACAGAAATCTTCCTGGAACAATAACAGAGGCGGAGAGTGACAGTGTTGCCATATACAAGAGGAAGGTGGGAAAGTGGCTGTATGCTATTGGCTGGGAAGCCGCAGAGTCCCTTATTCATTCCCCGTACACCTGAGTCGTTCCAAAGGTGATGTCTTTGGTTCCTGTGGCTTTGAATGTTCTGATGGAAGACATTCATATTTTTTTTTCTCAATATTTATTACTTTTCTTTCTTAATGTGCTTTTATTATTATAATGCAATTAAATGTAATTATCTAGTAATTGTTTATGTTGTAGCTTGATATTTTTTCATATTATCTTACATTGAAAATGTTTATGTTAAAAACAAGTAATTTTATAATCTAAGTCCTGTGAGTTAGTAATTTAATTTTTTAAATTTGTTATTTGGTAATAATATATTAGATATAAGAATATTAAATTTTTTATGTTTCATTTAGATTTACGCAAAATCTTGTTAATATAAGAACTCTTCCCCGCGCACAGACGTGTAGTCTATGCGGGGAATAATTCCATTGTAATGATTTTGTTTGTTATATTATATTACTTTTGTGTTATGTGGAATAAATATGATTTGATTTGATTTGAAATAAAAATTATCAAGTTCAATGTTTTATTGGTTTTGTGCATCTTTTTATTACGTTCTAGTAGAGATATATAAACAAAGAGTTTAATGTATTCATAAAAATAACAATATGACAATAAAATACCAAATGTTTGCTACTCAGTTCGTTACAAATTAAAGTTACACACCCTCATCAATCCCACCGTTCAGTACATACGAGTATTACAGTGGCATATACCTGCGTTCCCATACACGTCCAGTGATAGTGATCAATGGTTTCGAGTTATTTGTGGCTAACAACATTGACTTCGATGCAGAGGGTGACGAGCTCTAACCACGAAAGGTCTTAAAACAACGTTAAACATTTAAGCTAAATAAATAACAACGACGAAGAAAGACAGAAAAAGGGGTTGGCTCCTGTTTTACGTACCCTTAAAGGTAGCCTCTAAAATGACATCGTCTCTTCTTAATACAAGGTAAATCCACGTAACCAGAAATGTCAAAGTCAAATTTAGAACATAATATTTATTTCAGTCGGTATAGCATGATCGAACGTAATTTCGTGAAGGTTAAATTTCAAAATAATTCTAGAACAGTTTAAATTCCAGATGATGTTTGACAGTAAACGAAGCAGTAATTTAAGCTCTCCGTCATTATCAGGTGAATCATGGGAATTTTTAGCTAGTTCCAAGAGTTTCCAAAAGTGAAGAAAAGAATATTGAAATAGAAGCCAAAATATTTAGGATAGCACAGACTAAACACAATTTAAATAGTAAGTAACGGTAATGATATTAAATAAATGCTCTTTGGAAAATTAAATACGACAACTAATACATAAGGTTATTATTTTCAGGTATTATACTGTTATAAAATACTCAACTAGTTGTTACAACATCCTTTGATGAATAAATTATATCCCACAATAATATGATGTTAACAAATCGTAACATATTTCATGTTCAAAGTAAGTGGATATTTATTTTTCTCATATCAAAATTTCTTTTCATCTTTACTTTAAAACTTTAAATTACTCAACAAGAGGTAAACAGTTACAGTGATCGTGTTCCCAGCTGAAGCTACAACATTTTCAATCAGTGTTTCCATGTAATTAACAATTAACATGTTAATTACCCTTTACACTGCCATGTCTGTGACAGGCTGACCTTGTGGACGGATAATACTACTGTTCTTCAGACGTTCTGTGTAATATTACATGTATAATTAAACTGACATAATACGCAATCGTTGTTAGAGTAGTATAAACAATGATGTAGTTTTTTTTTCATTTGTGAATTAAAAAAAATAATTGTATTAGTTCTCGCCTTAGGTAACCTTACATATTGTTAAGGTTAATTTTCAACTATGAAGCGTATATAAGGTGATAATTGTGAATCGTGTATGATGACACTTTAGGCATTGTCTACTATAAATTCCAAATGTGCGACCATTGTAGTTTAGTTAATTAAGTTAAATAGTAAATCATTAAATTAAAACTGTAAAGTGAAAATATTTATAATTCATATATACGGATTAGGTAAACAAACCCAAACGACTAACTAATTCACTGCAATACATTAAATGTGCAAATAATATGAATCTGTGTGTTCATTGAGTAGTAGTAACTATTCACTTATCATCTTTAAGATGGTGAAGTGAATAAGTGTGATCAGTGTAGATAATGAGTGTAGTCTATGACACTAAGGTTTTCTGAACCATAGAAAGAGCTATTTATATGGAGTCCGAACCACGTAGTATTGCTCTTATTTTCAGTTAACTTACGAACGTGATACTCAGTTCTCTATCCTAAACAACATCCAGACACCAAACGGACACCCCAGACTTCTTTATTTGTGTCCACGTCGATGGGTACCGTTAAGCAGTTGCTGTGTCAGGATTAAGAGGACCTTTATAGAACTTATTATAATTAGAAACAAATTAAGAAAATGGTAATGCTGCAAGGAGTCACGTTATGCATTAGAACCATTAAATGGAGTAAATATAAAAGTAATGTTATACTTGTTTTTAATTTGTAATCAATATGATTTGCTTTATTATATTTTGATATTAGTAAGACAAGTTTCATATTTTAGTAGAAGAAAATACTTTAACTTAGTAGTGGGGGAATATTTAATTATTCCAAAACAAAAGAGGGAAGAAAAGAGTAAAAGTCTTTAAGGTGTCGAGAGCTCTTCAGTTTGAAGATCTGACACCTTGACAAGGTGCTTAATAATATCTTAACGTGAACCATTTTACTTCACCTACAAAAGGTTTACAAAACCTAACAGCTAAGCTGTCCTTAAATCTTGGGTACAAATTATAAGAATATGAGTTGTAATAAATATAATTTTTTCATAAGTACATTTTATTTCAACGTTTTTGTTTACAAAATTACAAAATATTTACTATAATATTTATATGATAAAAGCTGAAAGGAAAGTAAAAATGTTTACTCAGGTCTTGGGAATATTTTACAGTGGACTCCATTCGTAATACAGATACATTTTAAATAAATGTCTTTGGTTCCGACATAGTTGTTATTTCATCGAGTTGACCGATACACCCGGAGTCACGCCGTAGTATCACGCAGTTCTCCAACAGATAACATTTAAAACAACTGTTGTAGAACATTTGTTCTACACACTACGTTTACAGGCTACAAAGAACAGTTTAGTGTACAACCTAACCTAACCTAACCTAACCTAACCTTGATGGCGATATATGTTGGATGGATTGGGTTTTAATCTTGATACATACACATTTAATACACAGTCCTACTGCAGGCTCTCCCAACATCAAAAGCTGGTTTTTTTAATCTTTATAAAAATCCCGCTATTACAGATTCAATTGGGGTGATTTGGTACTGTGATTTTTTTTATTAAATGAATAATTATTACCCAATATAGGTATGATATTTGACTTACGAACGATTGGAATCGGTATAAATCTACTTTTTCGTTAATGCTAAATACACGGACTTTGACGTAGTGCTGTGACCCACCTTCCTGGGAAGAAGATGTTGTTGATATTGTTAGGTGATAGGCATATTTTAGTACTCTTAAACTGATATGGCCTCTGACCAATGGTTACAATATTGTCTATGGGAAAGAACTGAGTACTTAGTTTGTCGTTTATCTAAAATTAGATAAAAACTATGTGGTTCGGATTCAAAGCTAAACTGTAGTTTTCTTAGTCTCTCTCGGTTTCGGACTATTAATAAACTTGTTTTTTTTCTGAGGAGTAGAACACTCTAGTTAGTAGCATGTAGATGAATGACTAAACTCATTCGTCCATACATCATCCTCATTTGACAATTCATAATAATACATTGTAATGACGTGTAAAATATCACATTACTAAGATACATTATTGTTACATGATTTCAAAAAGTCACTAACAGTAAAGTCTCGTTTAAAATAAATTATTTCAGCATTATATGCAGATCTGCCCAGAAAAAAATTTGAAAAAAATAAAACATCACTAAATGTTCACTATTTATGCATAAATAATTTTCAATCAAATTATAACACAATCCGTAACAATGTTACATGTATTTTGAAAATTTAGGAAGTATGTTAGCATATTTTTTATCATGAAAAAAAATAATACAAAATGTAAACAGAATTAAGCTTTTCCTATATTAATGGTATTGTTGCACTTCGTTAGTAGAAACAAATCAAACAATGTTTAGAGAATTACGAATGATTAAATAATCCAAATCAACAACCAGATGAGTGAAAATAAGTCTGGATTCGGGGAAAGCCTGCTGACAACTCCCAAATATGTAATCACGTTTGATGCCGTTTCTATGTTTCGCTTTCACTGCAATCGACTGAAAGCACTAGAAGGGATTTTATTCGTTACATGATTTGAGAGTTTCCACAAAACAGACTCAAATATTACTAAAAAAACTAAATCAACATTTATTTAATTGATTGTTTATCACTTAATACTTTTTGTCAGTGGATAGTAAAATTTGTTTGGTTTTTCATTTTAAACAAATATATTAGCAACAAATTTATTTTTAATTGAATCAATATTGTTCAGTTATTTCACAATATTTAAGATTCCTGGAAGAGGAAATAACATAGTAAA
Source organism: Stictocephala bisonia (assembly GCA_035578905.1). Lineage (NCBI taxonomy): Eukaryota > Metazoa > Arthropoda > Insecta > Hemiptera > Membracidae > Stictocephala > Stictocephala bisonia. The sequence goes on from JAQJVL010001131.1 coordinate 9,329, forward strand.
CGTTTCTGATTTTGATAAAAAAAGTTTAGGTATTTTAATAAAAAAAAACACCCTCATGTATTACTTATTATCTTTTCATACATTTGAAACAAATATAATTATTTATTTATTTAACTTACCATTCATCAAAGAAAATCCTTACAATATCTACATGCTTGTTTTTGTAGTAAGAAATGTTTTGAAAGTAAAACAATTTTCAGCCAGGTGTCAGCAAGAATATTTTTCTCAGTTTTTTACCTATTCTTTAGTGGAAGTTGCTGCTTCAAATATCTATATCATATTAGTTTCTGAACCGGAGAATCCCGAATCAAATTCCTGTTGTGTAGCCTAGTTTATGAAATGCAAGTCATTCTGCTAACCGATTGTAATCTTTTTTATCATCATAGTGTATAGTTAGTATAAAACACATAGTTACTTTTATGTTTATTATCACAACAGCCTATAAAATTGTTATCTGTCTACGGAATCGAAGCGAAAACCGTACTAGTAAATTTCAAAAAATAACATTTATGTTTATTCCATAAATTCGCGTTATAATACATATAAAGTTTTATTATTAGGAACTCATAATAGCCTCTTTTCTAGTTAAGTGGCTAGCAGAAAACAAAAATAGAAAGTAAAACCAAAAACCTAAAAATATGTAGTCCAAATTAGATAATACGTAATATTATGAAACTAGTTTGTCCTAATTTACACTTCAACAGCCATTAACAGTTTTATGAAATTTTTTAGTAACTTTATATATATATTTTTATATAACCCCCCAAATAAGGGTGGGAAATAAAAACACACGTTCATCACCATTCCTTAAATTAACAGAGATGCTTTCTAGGAACAATACTTTTCATTGGAATATATGTTCGTTTTATTTGTTTTTCCTTTGAAACTGATTTTCTCTAAAGAATGTTTTATTATTACACACAGCTATATTAATGATGATGTGGCACAATATATTATGTATCACATTATTATCACATTAATGACGATAAGGCACAATATAAGTTGTATCACATTAATGATGATGTGGCACAATATATGTTGTATCACATTATTATCACTTTAATGACAATGTGGGACAATATATGTTGTATCCTAAAACATATAATAGGAGCAACTTACAACAAAGTTTAAACACATATCAAATAAAGCCTTTCGTAGTAAACATAATTAACTAGTGGTACGAGGTGGGGGGGAGGAATTAGGGGATCTCAGTTTGACCTTAGAACTTCCAAAGCCTGTCTCACAACATGGCTGCGCTCACTTTATACTACAACTTACCGTCGTAATGAAGATATACCGTTCACAATTAATAAATAATTGGTGATAAGCAATGACACAAATCACGTTAAATATACATTGTTATATAATAAAATGAATTACACACAACGAGAGGTAATTGCTGTTTTTAATACTCTTATACTTTAAAGTATATATTTTCTTTTTTTACAAAAGAAACTTGATTTTTGCTTTAAAAATACTGTAAAAGCAATTGAAAGACAAATTTATAGATAACAATTTCACCGAAATAAAAGTTTGTTTTTCTGGCGTTTATATGATGCACAGAATTAGTAAAAACAAGAATTCAAATGGCAAAGGATGGTTTTGATGAAAATAGGAGATTATTATGTCGGCTACTAGAAAACGAGCTAAGGAAGAATTGATGAAATGTTATACCTAGAGAATACTACTTATCGGAGCAGAAAAACGGAACTTAAGAAAGTAAGATAAAGAAGACTAATAAAAAAAGTAGAGCAATTGACATTCGGCTGTGGAGGTAGAAGGAAGACGTAATATGAGAAGATACTATGACAATAGTACGTCACCGTTAATAAAGTTGTAATTGAGAAGAATAGGAGAGGAGGTGCAGATAAGGAGGAGAAAAAAAATTGGCTAGGACATACAAAGATAAAAAAGTGTTTAGTATGTCCTGGATAATGAAGGAATGATTATCCAAGTATGATAATGGTATATATTATGGAAGAGAATATTATGACACAAATAGAAGGTGCAAGATTAGGGAAATATATTTTATGAAAAACTAAGGGAGACAGAAACACGAATAATGATGTGATAAGTTTAGGTATTTATTGGTTAAGAAGGTGTAAAATTATTAGGGCGTGAAAATGTATGGTATTTTCAGATGAGGCAGCGTCTCTGGCTAATTGTATATACTTACAAATTGTCCTTTTAGGCATTGATAATTATTATATTTTTCGTGAATACTCGCACACAACTTAAATTCAACTAAGTATATCATTAAAAAAAGGTATATTAAAAAAAACTATGCTGCAATCAAACTATGCACACAGATTTTTATGTCTGAAAATGTACGAATTTGTTGAAAATAAACGTTGCATTATTTTTAACCTCTAAATAAGGAACATACTGCCCTTTTAACTGCGAGATTATGACTGACAGAACCTGTAGAATAGTGACAACTTTACAAAATTGTCTGTTCACATTATGAAATTACTTATTTGAAAAACCAACTTCAGTCCATTGCTTTGATAGATATTATCATATTTGGACACTGTTAGACACACTATTAGCTACATCAAATAATGTAAATTCAAAAACATTTTCCCGTGAGGTATATTTTACGCTAACGTTCTTTACATGTAAATATATTAATTTCTCATATATTACATATGATGCATTTAAAACACAAAACTTGAGCTGGCCATTTTTTTCAATACACATTTTAAAACGAAAAATAAAATAGGAAATTTAGTATATTTTACAACATTCGTTCTGCATAGTTAAAATTAAAATACTCGATTTTGTGTAAAGTAAGAATGTACAAAAGAGTTTTTAACAGAAAAGTAACGAAACACACGGTCTGAGAGAAAACAAGTTTTTGGGGTGTTTTAGGATTCCAATAAAGGATTACATCAATTGACAGCTTTGACCGGTGAGGAATTTACATTACTTTGTTGAAGTGAAATGCTTTTTACAAAACTGTTGCAGTTAACAAACAAATTTAATAAAAACACTTTATTTATTAAGATTTGTTTTACTTAAATATATTAGTAATTAAGTACAAGTAATTTTTTTCAACTTATTTGGCATTACAATGTTTCTTTATTTATCACTAAAATTAACTTTTTTCAGTGATACTCTTGATTTAAAATATTTAAGTAATTTATCCAAATTTGTTATTAATGGTCAAGAAAATAGTTCTTTGTACAGTTTGCTCTAGAATGTATACCTAAATATTTAAAGTGCAAGGTTGAACTGTCATATATACAAAAATAAAAATAGTATGAAAAATTGACATATGGTAACACTTCGAAAGTTTGTTATTAATAATAATGTCGGCATTACAGGCGCAGTGTTACAAAGGGGTGAAGTGTCGTAGATATAGTGGGTGGTGGGTTTCATGATCGGCCGTTTTAATACTAATGAATGCACATCTATAAGAAGCGAAAGAGATTGGGATTTAGTCATACTCCCTGTAAAAGACGAAACGAGCTTGGAGCGCTGGTTGTCCGTTGTTTCCTGTCTCTCTCATTCTCATGGCAAATTGTAATCTCCCCTCTCTATCTATGCTGTCGCGCAATAAGCTCGACCTATCGGCAACCGCGCCAAGATAGCAAAATTAGAAGTGGTCCGACTTTTTAACAGCGGCTTTTCGCTTCTTATAGATGCGGACGCATTCTAAATACCAACATGGCGTCCGCTCGGTTACTACTGACGTGCACGCTACTATAGGAGTTTGGGGGATTGTGCGACATAAAGTCCAAGAAGTCTAAACCGAAAAGTCCAAGACAAAAAGTCCAAAAGCTGTAACAGCCAATACCTAAAAGTCTAAGCAAAAAGTCCAATACTTGTTATTTTGAGCTTATTTTTATTTTGAACTTATTTTTATTTCAAAATGGTGCTTATTGAAGTAAGCAACTAACCTAACCTAACCTAACCTAACCTAACCTAACCTAACCTAACCTAACCTAACCTAACCTAACCTAACCTGCGGTAGATCACAGCTGCTACCCAGGTAGATCACGGATGCTACCCGAGTAGATCACGGCTGCTACCCAAGTAGATCACGGATGCTACCCGAGTAGATCACGGCTGCTACCCAAGTAGATCACGGCTGCTACCCAAGTGGATCACGGTTTATTCTCAAAGCTTAATAAACCGTATATTTTATTTTCTCAAAATAGTTTATTCTCAAAATTATTTTGAGAAAATAATAGATTTTCTCAAAATAATTTTGGACCTAATAGATTTGGACCTTCCGGGTTGGATTTTTTGGTTTGGACTTTTTGTCCTCCAACCGTTTGGGGTGTCCATGTTGGGTGGTAGTCAGAGTCTGGATGTTATATAGGGAAGAGAGAGTACGGAGTATCAGGCTTATCGATTACCTTAAAATCAGAATTTTACCACACGGTTCGAGTCCCACATAAAACTGTAACTTCCTCGTTTTTCCTGGGTGTTTGTATATTATTAACTGACTCTTTCTAAGGAACACTCAATCTTAGTTAACAACAATTATTCTTCTTGTTGATCTACACTCATTCGCCTCTCATATTCACCTATATCTCTTCAATTGGCGTCCTATTGACGAATAATAAATAATGATAGTAATTTAAACAATTTGAGAATTTTATATTTCATAATTTCATTAATGGTAGTTGAAGAGATTGATAAGAAGTTGTATTGCAAGTTTTAGAAACAAAATGCCACTATATAGTTAAATATTTGGTTTATATATACGTTTATTCATCGAGAATAACACACTTCCTCGATTAGGATTGCCAAATAGTAAAAGAATACTTAAAACAATTTTATTTTTAATGAAATCATTTATAATTTACTACATATTCTGTATATTTTGAGTATACATGACGTTTAATTATATGGTATTTTAAAACGATTGATCTGATCTCCAAAGTTATTCTGATTAAAGTCCATATTATTTAAATAAATGTACAAGAACTTGTGGGAATGTTCTTCTAACGCCAATTATTATTCCAATATTCCACAATGGTTTCCAATTATTGTGTTTATATTAATAGCTGTCATTTCAATTCGTCTTGTTCCACCGTCATTGGCCAATCAATAAACTTCTTTGTGTACTTTTAATGTTAAATAATTACTTTAAATTACATTACAAAAGAATGATGGTGTTTTGAAATTTAGGGGTTTATTGTGTTATTTAAAGAGGGTTTTAATTACTTTAAAACCCTTGCGCGGTATGCAGTCATTCCTTAAAGGACTATTTCATGCGCACAGCCATAGATTTTTACAGAAATAGTATTAAAGAAATAACCTGTAATGTTGTACAGTTTTACACTTAACTGTAAAAAAGGTTACATCTATAATGTTTGATGATCCAGACTCTTTACGATGAAATGTAATGAGAGAATGAGCTGTAATGTTCATTATTATTGCATTCAGTAACATAGGGGTTAGTGAATATATAAATAATGTTTTATATAGTTAAAGGTTAAGTCTATTCTTCATTTGCTGCAGTTAAATTGAAAATTGTTCAGAGATTTTAGAAATGACTACAAGAACTTTACATTCTCAGACGTATTCTCATACATATGAGACGCTGACATAACTTTCTGCGTATTTTAAGGCGATTATGAATGAAAACATGGATGTAGGATGAGTGAGAAAGATGTGTGTAGTCTTGTTACTGACTGAATTGTTCAGTCGCTCAGAAAGAGTAATTTATTAATGGCCCAAGAGGAACTAATGGACTTACAGCTTTACGTGGAATCAAAACCACGTATTATTGAACTGATTTTCAACTGACAAGTCGGATACTCAGTTATCTTAACCACACAACATCCGGACCGTGATTACCATACAACACGGACACCCCAGACTTCTCTGGTACTCTCTACGTTGATGGCAACCAATGAGCGGACGCCATTTGGTATTAAGAGAACCGAGTACATAACCTATCGCGTACAACCTCAGCAACACTTTTTCTCCAAGTACCTGGGTTATAACACTGCGTCACCAGTGCCGAAACTGTACACATTTTCCAGTCCCCTTATTTCATTTTATCGTGGTGTCTTATCCTTTCCTTTTCTTTTTTTTAGTATTTTCTAGAAAATGTGTGGAATTTCATGTTTGTAGAAATATCTTTAGATGAGAACCGAACGAATTTTAAACACTCAACTTAGTAACATGTTTTTAGATACAGGATAGGTGGTGCCTTTCGTAAATAAACCTTGTCTGTGATGCATATCGAGAGGTCAAGGTTATGCACCGCTGTCTGCCGATTGCACTGTACCGGTGAGCTGTTGACAGACACAACAAAGCACTATTCACCCACCTCCCCAGAACAACCACCCTCCCCTCGAACATCGCATGTTCAGCTAAGGAATCAGGAAATTTATCCACTCATAGCACTAACACGTAATATAATACATACATTTGTTTCACAAGTTAGTCACTTTAATAATGCCCTTAGTCACGTCTCCTCTGGCAGTGAAAATACGAATAACGCAACGCAATTCACTGAACTACATCAGACCTACCGTCAAAGCGTAATTGCTCATCGACTGTGTTTGCCTTATCTGTCATTGGTATCAGCCTAAGGTAGACCGATATTTCAGTTTGTAAGCTAATTAAAGGATATATTCTAACATATGTTTACCAAATTTATACTATTGCTACATGATTGTATAACGTATTATTTTTAATTAAACTTCAATTTTATGTAGTATCACAATTTACACGCAACAAATATTTCCTGACTTAAATAATTTATATAAATTGACTGTAGCTTTTCCTAAAATTAATTTTAAACGGTCGCCTATTAAAGTATGTGAGATAAAATATATGAAAAAATAATACTGATAACCTTTATTTTCCAAAAACAAATAATTACAAAAATACAACAAGTATACTATAATATCTAAAAAACTAAAAATCTAATGAAAACATATAAAAAGTACAAAACTGAATGTTAAACTTGACGATGTACTTGCTCAGGCTGAACAGTTCCTGCGTTGTTAACTATCTTTAAATAAAGTGTTTTTCATTGTTATTCTGTGTATTACATAAAAGCTTTTTTCCAAAAAGGTTTTTGGAAAATGTAACCTCCAAGGCGAAGCCTTTTTGGAGGGAATAATGTACTAATTTATCTAAGTAACTGCAGTCAATGTAATACAAGGCTTAAAATATAAATATCTTTTGATACTCCCAATTGATAAAAAATACAATACTATAAACTTACATTTTTATAAAAAGCACAAAAACCCTTTATTGCAGGCCGGATTGAACAATATAACATAATGGTCTAAATACAAAATAAATAAATACTAAGATAGTACGATGAAACACTTGAACAAATAAACAGTTGTACATGAAGGCACGCTCAGAAACAAATATGCACGGATACAAAATTAAATATATAGATGTTATATGAAATGGTCTAGTTCCATACACACATTCATACATTTATTCATAGCTACAGACTTATATGTACATATATATGTATGTATATAAGTAAATAGATATAAATTAACTACAACTATTACAATTATTGACTACAGTACATGAAATACTTACATTAATTTTATTATGGACCAAATACTTGAAATAAAAAGCCCTCATTTAGTTGATTATCATCAAGTGAAAAATGATCCCTTGACTTCCCTGCATAATCAGCAAAATAAAAATGAAATTTTTAAGTAAATTTAAAAAAATATGATATGAAAAATAATATTAAAATAAATGAAAATACATGTTTGGTAATTCTTTTGTCTAAGAATATACTGGTGTACTGTTTCAAATTGTCAATTTTATCAGGGTTTTATTTTAAGACTCTAAAACAAATAAAAGGTCAGAGTTTCAGAGAGTTTCAGATAAAAGCCTGCAACAATCGACAGCTTTGACCAGTGGGAAGGAAATGTCTCTTTGAGGGGAGATATATGGCCAGTTTGTATTGTGTTTTAACGTATCATTTTTATGAAGTTAAACTTCTGTAGTTTTTATATTATTTTTTCTATTATTCCAATGTACTTATGGCTTTTATATTAATAAAATAATAAATGTAACTAATATTGAGGTATCACACTGTTACAGGTACAAAACAACAATTAATACTAATTATTTTATGAGTACGGAATGTGGAGATATCCTAACACATTGGTTGACAATAGTGAATTAATTATTTAAAACTGTTACTAAACGTCTTCTATGCTTTTTAGAGCTTTAAGAAAAAAATTGTTTTCTTGTACATATTTTTTTGTACATTTGTAATCGTGATAAGTAATCTTTTGTTATGTCACTAAAATGTGTACACCTGATATTTTTATCAAATATGGTCTTTGTTGTGATATATTTTATGTTTACTATTTTTATAAACATGGTCAAATCCTTCTATTAGAAAATTACTTGAATATTGAAAACAGAACATTATTATCATTGACATTTAAAAATATTGTTAAATTTACAAACATACGACGCTATAAATGTAACCTTTTGTACCAGTTGAACTTTTTAAAATTTTAACTGATTTAATATTTAAATATTTATTGAACCTTATTATAACGTATTATTAAGTACTATGAAGTCGTAGAGTCTACATCGTTCTTGCTACATTACCATAAATTAAATCAGAATATACTGAATTTATTTTAAATTAAATTTTAATAAGTATTTTAATAGTAATAAATACTTAATTACTTACATTTTCATTAGGATTATTTAGTAAAACTATATTATGAAGCTGTGCATTTAGGTAGTAGAAATATAAACTTGACTGTCGGTGTACATATATTTTATTCATGTTTTTATTTATATTTTATACCCAATTTTTGGAAATTGACATGATTTGTTTGAGACTATCTATTTAACATTATTTTGCATATTGTTTTTAGGGAGAGAAATTACCACACTTCAAATCTATTCAAAGAACAATCAAAATATATGGAGCACACATGAGCTAAGACGACCCTCCCACCCACCCATACATGTAAGATTAGATTGCCCTCCCACCCACCCATACATTAGGTGGTCCTACCACCCACCCACACACGTAAGCTGAAATGGCCCTCCCACCTACCCACACACGTTAGCTAATATAACCCTCCCACCCACCCATACATGTAAGATTAGATTGCCCTCCCACCCGCCCATACATTAGGTGGCCCTCCCACCTACCCACACACGTTAGCTAATATAACCCCCCCAACCACCCATACGTTCGGTTGTTTCGAATATCCTGTATGCATCACACTTCTTCACCAGACCAAAAATACGTCTTATACCTCTTTCACATACCTTTAGGGTGTTTGGTCTTTCTTTGCTAGGTTCCAGCATACGGCACTACAGGTCTAAAAGTTGTCTTATAGAGATTAAACACCCAATTTTTGATGAGTTGGAAAAAATTAAATTTCCAATAAAAATGTAGGCAATACATTTCAATAGTGTATAGATGTTTAAAAACTACTTATATGATGTATTAAATCCACTTTAAGGACATGTTACAAGCCTGAGGCTACGACAAACCGTTCCAATCAGCGCACCCTTGTAGTTGTCAGTTACTATGGTGATTACCTTTACACAGCCATGTACCTGAACGTAAGCATCTTGTAATTGTTACCCACAATGAAACCTTAATATATAAGTTAAGGGCAAATAAAATATATTTTATATTATAACACACTCATACGTAATACAAACAATGCTCACGTTGATGAAAATCATCCCCTCGCATTATTCGGTTCGATATGTAGGGCAATCTGCCACGGACATAACATGGCGTCCGAAAATAGTATAGAATTATTTATATACATATTTTATAAAACATGTTAAAAATGCAGTATTTACTATGAATTATGTTAAAGATGATGATTTTTAAAAACGAAGTAAGTATCAAGTGTATTTTAGGCATCTAAAATAGATTCAATTATATAATCTAAAGGGCTTTTTTCACCACTCCTCTCTTCCAGTTAACCACTTTAAACAAAATTTTTGTTTCTGTTACCAACGAAAATCGTTCATGAGACCAAATGTCTGGCTGACATTTGAAAGGTAGCTAGAGTCAATTCTACCACCTTTCGGCAATCTAACCAACGGTCAAGAAGCACGGAATTCCTTCACGCTTCTCCTGATTTTTTTTGGGTTTACCAACAAAACGATCATTGGCAACGTTTTTATTTAAGAACATTTGTTATTTAGTGTTCTACATCCTTCAATTTGGACAGTAAATATCAGTCAATTCGGACAGTACTAGAGAAGTCTGGGGCATCCTTGTAAGGTGGTAGTCAGTATCAGGGTGTTGTGAAGGGGAGATAAGTGAGTGTCTGGATTGTCAATTAGCTAAAAATCAGACCATAACCGCGTGGCTCGGATTCCATGTAAAGCTGTAGGTTCCTTAGTTGCCATGGCTATTGGGCTGATAATAAATTACTCTTTCTGAGGAAAGGTCGACTCAGGTAGTAACCAGACTACACACATTATTCACACTTATCTTTCATATTCACCTTATATGTAATCATTCATGTTCACCTTAAAATACGAACAAAGATTTGTCGGCGTCTCATATATAAGAGTATGTATGAAGAAGAATCCGTCTTGTATTATTTACATGGAACTAATTAATTTGTGTAGTAACGTGGGTTCGGAAACCACAAATTTATACAAAATTACATAGCCAGTTTATTCTACGTTGATTGAACACCATATCAGCTATGAAATGTCAGATTGAAAGTGGAATGCTCAGTTTCTAGTGATTAATCAATGTTAACAATAAATGTATTCTAGTGATTTTAGTGATTGGCAGATTTAATCTAGCGAACAAAAAACTGCGATTAATTACTGTGATATTACGCTTCACTCGAATTGATAAAATCTTATAGAAAATAAATTTTATGGCTTAGTTACATATGATTTGTGAAGCGATCTGCATCAATTTCAAAACACATGCACCTCAATAATTCAAACCATGGATTTAGACTCGCTGTCGTTTTCCGTTTGGTTTAAATTAAAAATGAATTCAAATTTAATTTAACTTTATTTGTTCAGAACATTTAACCAAAACATAAAGGTACAAAACATCCTTACAAAAGAATATTATCTTCAAAACTGTCAGGAAATGTTTTGCCATTTTAATTTAGTTACATGTTAGGTTTTTTTTTTTTTTTTTAAGTAGAAACTGTTCTTCCATCGATACAACATTTATCTCATTATAATTTGATACTTAAAATATTTTATATAAACCTCACATTGCCTTTTCCTCAATTTTACAAAAATATTACGTTCTCTTTGACAGGTATTTAGAACTGTCACTTTTCAGTCTGTCGGGAATAATAATTTAAAACCAGATTATCGATCAAATCCAGCTCACGACTAATTAAATAAAATAACAAAATAATTTATAACTAAAGATTGACTCATTCTTTTTAAATTCTGATTCCACTGTCATTTTCATCTTGAAATTCTGTTGGTAAATGACATATCACACGAACATATTTCTATTTAGAATGTTAAAGTTGACTCGTAGATGAGTGATCCCTAATGAAATTGAAAATCTCTAAATGTAGAATGAATTAATATTAATTAGTGGCACGTTGAAAAAATAAATATTTTTTAAACTTGGTTTATAAAATATTTAAATTATTTAAAACACATTACTAACCAATTATAAATACGTTATTCTGACATGAAGTACCAGAAATCGTTAACGAATTTATCCGTACGTAAACCTAAGAATAGTAAAATAAATATGTCTAATGATGTATTTTAATTAATTTCGTTGTCAAAAACGTATGCCATTGACACTAAATAATGTTATCAATAACTAATTAAAGCATACAATATACTAAGTACCAAAAAGTCTGAAAACTAAACTTATTTCCATGGCTCATGACTAGATATATTTATTTACTTACACTGCACGTTGCTAACACTTGTGGCTACAGTAAATATATCGAATTGAAAAAGGGAGATTGATTTTTTTTCACTCAACGGTTTTAATTAAAAGGGGTACAGATTGGCAAATTTAATCACACAAACGAACACCCGCAATTCCCATTTTTATATCACATTCCTGTCCGTATACTGCTCAACTAACACTAGCAGTTTTATATGAATAAGACTATTATGCTCTTCACTTGAATTAAAAGTAATCATATTGGGGATTAAATATTTAGCCGCTGGCCCCTTTCATACAAATATATATTTACAATTGAATTGCTATTTAAACCTAGCCAGTGTAGTTATTGATAGCAGAATCTAATTTACTTAACAATTAGATGAAAGTGGTTTTAGAAAACAACAATTTCAGCTCTCTGAGAAACTTCTTTTCTTATTATTACTGATTAAAGGCTTCTAAAAAATACTTCTTTCAAACTTCACACTCAAAAGCCTTTTAAGTTTTTTTTTTATATCATATCAATGGTTTTTTGCTTTTTTATTTATATATATGCAAAACATTTTATAATTAAAAAAACATTCTTTCCAAATAGTAACGCATTTTTTAGCTATTTATTTTAGGCAATACTAATACTAGAGTGATAAGAAATATAATCATTAACCGATAACAAATAATTCTATTGATTAGATTAATTCTTTTATAATACTAGTACATATTATATAGCTTCTATATTCAAGGATGAGAAAAAAACTTTATAAATAAACTATACAAAATTAAAAGTAGTATCATTTCGTAATTGTTAGTTTCAAATTTAAACAGTTGCAATATAGTTTCATACATGCTCAAGATACTTTCAATGCAATAGAGGATATAGAAATAAAAATATTCTTAAGTAAGATAGTGATAGGATTTATAACAATTTATCAGTGTATATATGATTTATCGTTAGAATATTTTGTTTTAAAAAATATACATATTTCTATTGAAAATCCAATTAGAACAATAAAAGTGACATGACAATCATGCATGTTACATAATGTTAGATAACTATCCCAAAAACTTATAATGCGACAAATGTGGCTATAAAAAAAAAACAATAGAATAAACAATAATTGTTAAAAATACACAAATGAAAGTAATGATTATATTGACAAAATACATATTTATAGTTGAACTGTACTGAAAATACATTGGTGCTCAACAGAAAACATGCAATGGAAAATATAAGGAAAATAATTATGAATTGACAAAGCAAGACGTAGAATTGTAAGGAAACACTTAGAACAATTGTAAGGCCCGCTAATAACTGAAGATGGCTTTAACATAATAGAACGACACAACAACCATCTAACATGGAAGCAGACATACGGAAACGTCGAATTAATTATTATACCGACACATTTGCAGATTTCCAAACACAGAGTGGCCAAACATATATTAAACAACTTAGCAATGATGATTTTGGACGGCTGATAAACGTAAACATTTGGTGAGCGCACAGAGAAATACAAAGGAAGCATCAGAGAAAAGTTATAGTTATCAGAAAAGCATATAGTTATCAGAGAAAAGTAAGCAAGTGAAAAGGATAAAGCTAAAGTAACTGGGACAAGTTAGTCATTGGAAAAAAAGAAACAACATAGAGATATTGCGAAAACTGAATGGGCTTTCTGCATAAAAATATAATAAGAGCTTCACGTAGCCTATGTTGGGTCTATACTTGTATAATAATAATATATAGATAGATATATAAGCATTGTTATTCACAAAAAACAACAATTACAATATAAGGATCATATAAACGGTGAAAATAGTTCCCCTTATGGGCACATGCCTGTGGGAGGAGATAGGGCCACTACCAGCTAGACGTAAAATAAAATGAAAATGTTACTATTATCTAAACAAATAAAAAATAAAAATGTATATAAATAAATTTTTGTTTCATAACAATTATTACTTAAATTACAAAATTACAAAGAGACACATTTATAAACTAAACTTCGTAACATTAGAAGCCACAGAAAATAAAATAAAAATTAAATAAATAAAAAGTAATAATAATAATAAAGAGTACTGTAATCCGCTAAAAAATTACCATAAAAACCTGACCTATGTAATATGTACAAAGTAGTTATTTTTGGTAAATTAAGTTTAAGTTGAATAATCTAAGTTTATAGTGTAAGTCTTTACCAAACAATAGGCTTTACCCACGGAATATTATTTATGTAATTTCTCAATGAAGAAAAGTTAAACAGATTAAAGCTTTATTTCTTTAATTTGGTACTAAATTTGTATGTATTATATTAGGGTGGTCAAACCAAAATATACTGGTGATACGTTTTCTTGATGACTGTACTTTCATTGATTATGAAAGTGAATTATTTATTACTGTGCTAAGTAATTGTCAATCAGTTAAGGGTGACATGAGAAGTTAATTTTCCAAATGGTAAATGGGGTTGATAAATACCATTTTATATACTTGGAACATTGAATTATATACTGTAGTAAATAAATATAAAAGGCTAATATCGGTAAAGTTTATACTTTGAGGTACGTTTAAACACAAAAGTGTACAAAATAATCGAAATTAAAAAAATAGATTAAAAACTGTTCATTTAATGAAAAATTGCTTGATCTTTATTTAACTGTAGGAAAACTAACCCAAAATGGCTATCTACACTAACTTTGGAAATAAGTTAAATTTATTAATATGACACATGTAAATATGAATTTAAGTCAACTTTATAAAAGCTGGTAGTCTACAAACTATTAAAATCAAAGGATTTTAAAGTAATGCATATCATTATACCATTGAAAACCCAACTATCAAAATAAAGTTGATAATTGATCGGGAATAATGAGAATATATGATTAAAAACGACAATTTATAAATTACGGAGTACATAGACTATAGGAATATGGTGGTTATTAACATAAGCTTACGAGACTTTACGGGACAATTCTCTTCCCCCGTTTTCGTAAGACTTGATGGACCTTCTCCTCATTTACCTGTGAAACTTGACGAGCCCTCCCTCCATCCACCTACGAGACTTTACGAGCCCTCCCTCCATACAGTTACGATATTTGAAGGGCCCTCCCTCCATCCACCTACGAGGCTTTACGAGCTCTCTCTCCATTCACCTTCGAGACTTGACGAACCCCCACCATTCACCTGCGAAACTTGATGAACCCTCCTCCATTCAATTACGAGACTTGAAGCCCTCCATCTACCTATGAGACTTGATGAGCCCTTCCATAAACTCAATTACGAGTCTTTAAGTGTCCTCCCCCATTAACATAGGAGACTTTACGAGCTCTTCCTCCATTAAACTAATATACCTTACGGGTTCTCCCCCTAATCACGTATGAGACTTGACGGGCTCTTCCCCATTCACCTACGAGACTTGACAGGCCCTCCCAACCTTATAATATGACTCCTTATATCTTCATATTTACTAAGGATTTATAACGAGTTATTATTATAACTCAAGACATCATGAAAATGTGTTGAAATAGTTACATAATGATAGAGTAAAATATTTCCTAGCATTAACTACTGGAACAGATGATAAAGTGGGTTTAACTGTAGAATATCTAATTTTATGTGTAATTTTAGAAGTATAGATTAAAAATTTGGCCACCAAAATGGGTTTAACGTGTGATACAACTCAATTTCGGTGTTATTTTACTTTGATTCACCGAGTAAATAACACTTATTCATACACCATTTCTGGCATGCAAAATCGTGCTTTATTTTTTTGTCATAACTACTTTACCACGTCCAATATCAACCTATCTGTAGTACTTCTTATGTCCATGGCACGAGATAAGGTCATCAAGTTCCTTGTTACAAGCGTCAAGGTCGCCTCCTGTTATTTGCGCGCACAACACGAGTGCAGACAGTTTTCCCGCGCATGCGCCGTAAAACGATTTTCCCGAAACTGTCTGGACGTTTTCTTCTTTTGGTTTAGTGAAAAATCTCTCGAAGGCAGACCCTTTTACACTGAATATCCTTGCTTCTGTAATCCTGGAAACAAATCCCTTCTTCTCCCCTTGAGCTTGAGATGTGGTAACGTGTGCATCTTTCTCACCTAATCGGAACACAGAGTCATAGTTAGTCAACTGTACATAATATAAAAATTTAAATGTTGATATATTTGAGCCAGAAGCACCTTTTAATGGAGTGTTATTTCCCAATGATATGACCTTTTTAGTTCTGACGTAGATAGTTTGATATACAAAATGATTATCTGCATTTAAGTTGTTCTAGAGTTATTCTATCGTCAAAAAGATTTACAGTATACTGTCCCCAGCAATTTTAACAACATGGAGATATTCAGGGAAGAGATTTACGGACTCTATTATCTATAACCAGGGGACACCCCTGCACGCCTCACGTGCCAAACACATCACTGGCTGCCCTCGTTACGCCTCGGCCTTCGGCCTCGGCATGTGACGTTGACAATTAGTAGTGATTAAAGTATATTAAGTTTATAATATGTACATTTATTTCTAGTAGCTCAGAGTTATTTACATTTGAATTATAAACAGCCAAAAAGAAAGATTAATAACCTTTTATTAAATATTTTAAACGTCATTATTTACATTGTAACAGCTGTTTTATACAGAAAACTTTAAACTTTTAATGCATCAATAGGATAAATGTCAAACATACAAAATAAACATGTTTATTTATTTACAAAAACAGCTGTTATTAATTTACTAAAATCAACCCATTGTTATCCGTATGGGACATCTTTTAGGGGCGGATTCTACTTCTTAGGAGTATTTTATCAATATGAAAATACATTAATTATTTCTTATTCATCCTACAGTGAACATTTGTACTAAATTTTAGCTCTGTTGGATTACGAGAAGTGGGATGATTAGTGATGAGTGACTGAGATATGTCTCTTTTATTATTGAAATAAAAGATTATCATGTGTAGGTAAAAAATTTCTCCCAAAATATTTACAAACCGAAAATATCAAATGTTGGTAATAACTATAAGAACTTGTAATACTTCTAAGACTGCCCATTTGCAACTAATAATTTAGTTAAAAATGAGTTTTATCTGTTCAGCTTTATTTAGAACAAAACATATTCCTAAATGATTTTTAAATTATTTAGCCTCTTATGAACTCCTTTACCCCTCTTTATTTGAGAATGAGGTTAGGTCATTTGCCTAAAGGGCGGGAGTTCACTCTCTCCTTCACTCAACTTCATAAACTGACTACTGTGGAAAATACATCCCAAAATAAAAACGCTAACACTCCTTTTCAAAATAACAAATAAAAACTAAACTCTTGTTCTTAAATATATAAATAAGGTTGTGTAAGCAAACCATAATTTTCATTTTGATCATTATTATTATTGAGAACGGGTTATGCCTATTTTATGATCGTTTTTATTATGCCTGAATAAATATTTATGGTGTGACTTATGTTTAAGTGTTCAGTGTAGTAAACAATTTAATAACAAAGTCTATAAGATTCAGATGAACATATAAACTAATTAGCAGTATTAGATACATTATAAAAATGTCTTACCACATTTTTCTGAAGCAGAAGGTTTGTTCCCTTCGGATGAAGCCGGCTTATCATTCATGATTTAAATATTTTCCCATGGAGTATTTTACTCCAAAATATCATCTATGTATCGATTCCATTGCCCTCTTGAAGGTACTTGAATTTAAATATAATTAAATAGAGTAAAAAAATAACTTGAATGTTTTCAATCCATGATTTTCTTGTTTAATTCACTTTCTTGTGCTGCTTAGCAACTACTGATTATGTTGCAATTATTGTATTATTTCAAAGATATTTAAAATAAATGAGACCTTAAAAAGGGGATTGAAGGAGTGCTGTGTATATGTGTACAGATTTTCTTTTTCAAAATGTACACTCGCCTCTATGAAAACTCACTTATTTTTAGTTTAATTATATTTGCTAATGATGAACGGTAAGTTTGAATTTATTTTCCCGTTCTTTTTACTGTCACTAGTAGGAGGACAACTTTGTTTATACAAATCCGGACTTTCTTATATGAAACACATTGTAATAAATAAATAAATAAAAATTCCTTTATTTACATAAGCGTTTCTCAGTTTTACACTGCTTTTCAGAGCAGCTCGAGTCAAAAATAAAACTAACATGAACAGTGAATAACTAATCCTAAAGCAACAAGTGAGACATATTATATAACTAGACAACTAAACATTAACAACTTCTAATCAACTATTTCACCATTTAATAGCGTTTCCCTAAGCTTTACCTTAAATGTTTCATGTGAGTAAGGCTTGAAGTTATCGGAGAGGTCATTGTACAATGTCGGGCCGAAATAAGTATAGCTTTTCCTCCCAGCTTCAAGCCTAACCTTTGGAAAATGAAGTTTTCCTCCGTTACGTGTGCTGCGCTGTGAGACCTCATCCCGGAATGAGAGTCTCTCACTTAGATACTGGGGCTCATTGAGCTTTAAAACTTTGTGAGTCATGCAGGAAATAGATATAGGTGCAGGAAATAGGTAATGGGGAAAAAGATGAAATATAAGAACCGAGGTTTTCTGTAAGATGATTAGACTATAGCTACCTTTGTGGTAACCTGAATTGTAAGAGTTAAATGACATACAATAAAAATGTAATGTAGTACACATTATTAACATGTGCTCGTGAACATCTACAGATGAGCAATAAATATATAGCTCTTAAAAATAGTGCATAACAAATACATGTTCATTATTTATACGTATTCTAAACAAGAAAAGCTTTAATCTCTTATAAATGTTTTAAACTTGTAATTATAGATATCAGTTAAGTAGTTTACCAGAGGAAAAGATGAATTAATTTTGCTTATCGTAATATTGAATTAAAAAAGGTCACACAACAGCAGAGTTTTAAAAGTTTCCAGTAAAAAAAAAAAAAAAACGATAAAGGCTTAGTTTTATTAAAAAATATTTTAATCAATAAAGGCTTATTAAAGTTTAAATTATATTTCTTAAATATGAGTGAGTAGCAGTACAATATCAAGGAGCATATAATGTAGAAAATTAATATTTATAGTTACCATTTTAGTTTAATATATAGAAGAAATGACACCATTACTGCACAAATTACAATCTCAAATAAACCTTTTTGACTATTGACTTATAAGAAAATCCAAACTAACTTGACAAATTTCAGGAGTAAGTTGCTTGGAAATATCTAACTTATATCCAACATGTCAAATAGGCAACTAAACCGTAGAAGTACCTATTTCAGCAGTTTGGTGTTACTTCAGCAAGTAGCGGCATATAGTCATGTCCAGTGTACATATGTGGGTGGGTAGGAGTGTCATAGCCAGTGTACATATGTGGATGGGTATGAGGATCATAGCCAGTGTACATATGTGGGTGGGTAGGAGGGTTATAGCTAGTGAACATATGTGGGTGGGTAGGAGGGTCATAGCCAGTGTACATATGTGGGGAGGTAGGAGGGTCATAGACAGTGTACATATGTGGGTGGGTAGGAGGGCCATAACCAGTGTACATTGGTGGGTGGGTAGGAGGGTCATAGCCAGTATACATATGTGACTGGGTAGGAGGGTCATAGCCACCGGACGTGGGAGGGTCACATTCTCAGTTTTTATAGGTTTGCTTACAAGTTTACTTCAAGTTCATCTCCTAAGCTTGTCGTAAAATCAAACCAGCTACCCACCCTTTGACACGACTGTTATGATATAAATGACTCTTGGGAACATCTACTGAATTATTGGGTACTTTACTAAGTTCCAACCAATATAATAAATAGTAAAATAAACACAATCAATGATTCATACTATTTGATGCAAGAGCTATTTACATATTTCGACAAGAGAGCTAATTTAATGAAGTGAACGATAAATAACATGTTCTATACCTGAGTAATTCCAAATTTGTAATGAATTTCAGGTAAAACCCAATCAGTGGATAATGCCACACTCACTTCGTCAAATACCCAATTAGAACAGGTATGAAGGGAGATTAATTATAATTCCTCCTCTGAATTAGTTTCAATACTGAGTTTTGTTCATGTCAGCGTAATTGCAAAACATTCTATATACTATTACAATATATTATATTTAAACCATGTTATATATTCTTCTGAAGGGTTTTAGAAAATAGTTTTACTCTAAGTAGCTTGTTGAGAACCATTTAGTCCATTGATGGTAAGACTGTATAGTTACTATATAGGGGTTTCTACTTACATCCTGTATACTTAATGGCTCACAATATACTTTCCTGATTTTGTAAATGCTTCTGTAGAAAGTACCAATGAATATCAACCATTATCACCTTAACATCTCTCAATAAGTGTGTTTTAATTTAAGTAGTTCATGATTATTTAATTCCACACTTTTAAAATTATAGTGTAAATAAAAATGCCATGTTTAGTTTCAAATATTTTCATTTATATGATTTTTTTTGCAATAATGAAACCAGTTTTCATCGGAAAAAGTTGGCCAAAAATAGAGTTAGAAAGTATCCAACAGCTAAACTATTATATATTTCAGATATTATTGTTCTTATTTTACAAAATTATAGTACCTAATTTAATATATTTCAAAAAATTATGTTTACTACTCACTTAAAATAAAAATTTTAACTATAATTACGTACCATGGGGTAAAACTATATTATTTTTACATATTATTAGTATGTTCATGTTCCTTAAATATTTATATCAAATGATATTTTGTGGGTTATCATTACTCTTATTATATTCAGTTTACATTTATTAAATCTATTTCAATGTAATATTGTTAAAAAATTATAATATATAACTTTATAATAAATCATAATGTAACTAATATTTTAAAAGATATTAAACTTATTTTTATTTCTAATGTTTAACATATTTGGTTTTTTAAAAATTATCTTATTATTGAGTTAGAAATAATACTGTTTCAAAATTACAGTATTTGCCAGGAAACGAATATTCTCACCAGGATGGCCGGCAAGCAGTTCAGCTGTTATGATTTGGTTACGTTAGGTTTGGGAAAAGTTTTTCTATGCGACAAAATGTTAACTTTTACGATACCAACTACATATTCGTTTTCATCATAAAAAATAAATTATATAAAAATATAAAAAGAAGAATTGAAAGAAATTAAAGCCGTACAATTAAAAAAAAAAACAGAATTTTCCTATTTTCTAGCAAAAGAAGAGTTTTTACACACGATGAAGTAATCTTTTCTGATACTTGAATCATTTCATAGTGATACAGTACATTTGTATTTCCTAAGGTGAGTAAAAGCTGCACACTTTCTGAAAAATCAAACCATTGAATAAAAATTAACAATTAAATAAACATGTAAATAAGGGAGATTTCCAATTGCACCGGGGTCAGGGATCGGCCCCAAACTGATGTGTCCAGTTGCACCGGAGCCCCTTTTGGGGGGTGTTCCAATTGCACCAGAGGCCCTTGTTTATGACATGAGCCGGGAAAGTCCAACCAGGCCGGATTCCTAGTACAGTAACCCCAAGCTGACCGTGCCAAATTCCACACTCTTTGTTATGACATGAGTCATGAGTCGGTTAGGTTAGGTTAGGTTAGGTTAGGTTAGGTTAGGTTAGGTTAGGTTAGGTTAGGTTAGGTTAGGTTAGGTTAGATGTTAGTGTTGCCACGGATAAACACAAAATTAAACATTAAATACATAGTTACCATATTTATTAGTTAGAACCTGCTATGGTCTACCATTAGTATGTGCCACGAAACATCGGCAAGTGTTTGATAGAATATTCCATTGCGAAATTGTTAAACACTTATAAACTATGTTTGAAGAAATGTAGTGGGGTGGGGAAGGAAGGGGCCTTCCAATTGCACCGGCTCCGGCGGTCGAAGGAATTTGCAGCGGGGATAAGTGAGGTGGGTAGATTTTGACCACCGGTGCATCTGGACACTTTTCGGACGGAGGAATGTTTTGACCCGTGGAAATTCCTTTGACCGCCGGTGCAACTGGATATCAGCCGTAAATAATATACTGTTACACTTTATTTAGTTACCATCATAAAGAGGATGTGCTCATCGCAAGTCACTTTTATTACATTGGGGACGTGAGTTCAGAGACAATTGGTCCTTGTTTTTGTTTCTTTAACACGTCCGTTGCCCTAAACCAACGAAACAAATGGATCCCAACTTGCAATTACTACGCCAATTTTTATACTAATTACTGTTCCATTAGTAACAACTGGCATTGTTGTACTAGACAATGAAAGTAGCTCTAAAGTACGTACCGAAAAAGTGAGTCTCAGCATAGTGTTATATGATATTTTTTAAAAGACTTGTAATTAGTTATCTAGTTTTCACTACTGTTATTTAAAAAAAAATTGGGTGTGCGTCGGACCACACGGTGGAAGTTATACTTCTTTGGCCATTCTCATACACCCACTCACGCACACAAACAGACAGGATATATAAATGAAATATAAGACATTTTTCAATATTATTCAATATATTTATCTTCAATATATTATACGTGACTTCATTATTATATTATACACCTATATTATCATTATCAGTAATTTCTTCGATTAACAATCGATTAATCGATAGTTCTTAAAAATTTGTTCTTACTTTTCATCGTGACGCGGTTTCTCGACCAACATCCCATCCCAAAGTGTCTAACGGGCGCAAAGAAGTATAACTTCAAAATATCTTCTCTATAGCAGTATTCTGTCAAAAGTTAAACAAAATCATATTAACGTTTAACATTATTATTATTATTATTTAATATTTTATTATAGCCCACAGGCCTTGACACCGACCAGTTGACCTCTCAAGTGTCTAAAACAGCATTGAGGCCAAAACATGCAACACTCAAGAAATGGAGTTTACTAGCTGAGTGTGAGTTTAGTCACACAGACCATTGTATACTTTTTTTAAGCATACTGAAAAACTGGACTTTATTGCTGTCGAAATAATCTTGGTGGTGAAGTCTGTTTGCAATGCTAGCACATCTGACAACTGGATCAAACACTCCAAAGTATGAGTAAACAAATGGATCTCTTAATCGAAAGGTTTATTCAGAAACTCTTAGACTAATAGTCTCAACTGAACCAGCGTAGCCATGAAGCACTCGGCAAAAGAATTTCAGAACATTCTTTCACAGCTCATCGAGCTAATAAGTTGATAAGTTCAGTTCTCCACGAGTTTCCACTTCACCAAGCTCCGGAAACTTCCACTTTATCCATGAGAGGAACATCTTTTGGACGGCCTCGACGTTTGTATTTATTTACACCCGGTCCCTATTCTATATAACAGTGGCATACCCAAAGCGACTTCGGGCTAAGGACTTGTACAGTGTTAAACAAGCGTGCATATAGTTGAAATACCTTGCGATCCACATGACGAGATCCAAGTTCCTCCTAGCTTTTGAAAAACACAGTTTCCGTATTCAGAGAAGTTTAACGTGGAGCCTATAAGGTCGCCAAAATCGTGAACAACGCCACTCTTTTTGCCTTCTAAAGCCACTTATGTCAATAAAGAAGAATGAAGGATTAGTTTTACGCGTGAACCTGAATATGCTGTGAACTGTTTTGATAAGGTTCAGTGGCATGTAATTACCGTTAGTCCACCTCACAGCCGAACCGATAAAGGATTGAAGGGTCAGATGGTCTCTTGTATTAGCAATGTGCATAGATATTTTGCTGTTGTCAGCATAGAGCTGAATTACACAGTTCATGAAAGGTATAATATCGTTAATACATAAAAAAAAAAAAAAAAAAAACAAAGGTCCCGAGTTAGACCCTTGTGGTACTCCTGAACTGGCAACAAATTTCTCTGAATACATACCACCAAATTGCACTTTAAATCTCCTATCCAAGAGGTAGGATTTTATCCTCTGAATAAGAACTGGGGAGAATCCAAAGTAAGAGAATACCTTTAAAAATACATGGTGAGGAAGCTTGTCGAACGCCTGCTGAAAATGTAAATAAATTGTATCAACCTGTGCTCGACGCTTGACCGCAGGACTAGAGACTGCAAGAAACGAGGACAGATTCGTAAAAATCGAACGATTTTTCATGCTGATGAGGATGGATAAAATGACAGACTATATTGTATAGAAAATAATATGACTTTTTCAAATATCTTAGATACTTCACACAGAACAGATATTGGTCTAAAGTTATTCAGATTCCTTGATCCTTTTTTTTTTTTTTTTGAATCGGTGTTACTAGTGCTGTCTTACAGACCGAAGGGAACTCTCCAGTTATTAAAACTCCATTAGAATAAAAGCTGACACAGAAATGTATAATACATAACATATATACGCGTATATATATATATATATATATATATATATATATATATATATATATATATAATGTTAATATGTAAAATATATGCATACGCAACAAACTATGTAAAGCTTCCCTAACAAGTTTCATAGCTACAAACAAAAGACAAAATAGACTACCGTATCAAAACCACTGTATAAGTATGGGTGGTGTTAGTCCAGTGCCATTGTACGTGTATAGGTGGGTGGGTGGGTCAAAACCCATTTAAATGTATGGAGGAGTGGAAATTTTAATGCCACTGTGCGTGTATGGGTGGTAGGAGAGTCAACGTCACTGCATGTGTACGCAGGCTGTTGTGGTAGGTAGTTCAAACTATTGCACGTGCACGGGTGGGTAGGTGGTAGATGGAAAGTGATTTCAGTAATATTCCCTCTAATGTGAATTCATAATTAGATAATTGACTGACTCTACATCCCCCAAGAGCAGTAGCTAAATTTAAAGCATATTTTACAGCGGACGTCATTCGTTACAAACGCAGAGATACATTTTAAATGTCTTTGGTTCCGACCTTGTTATTATTTCGTCAGTCCAGTTGACTGATACATCGGACTCACGCCATTGTATCACGCAGTTCTCCAGCGGTCGAATCGATAACAATATGTTGTCGATTCATTGCATTTTTGGGTTAAGTAAATAATCTATCTATTTAGTTCAGTGAATAAGCATCATAAACAATTCACTTATATTTACTGTCTAGGATAGCAAAGAAAATGGAGAAATACTTTTATTTTATCACGTGTGTGTGTTTTACATATACGATTATTTTGTTTTTGTAATTACGAAAAATCTGTCGACAATAGTGGGTCAGTAACTGAGCTACTTGGTGACAAAGTGTTCTGGAGATTTTAGGCGATAGTTCCTATGCTCTTTCCTGTTAATACTAGCGTAGCGTCCGCTCAATGGTCACCATTTGGGTGAGATTTGGGGAGTCCATGTTGGATGGTAGTTAAGAGTCCGTATGTGCTATAATAGAGAAAACTGAGTACTTAAACTGAGTAGAGAGGGGCTTGCAATTATTTGAAAATCAGATCAATAATACGTGGTTCGGATTCCAT
The DNA here is from genome assembly GCA_035578905.1 of Stictocephala bisonia. Taxonomy (NCBI): domain Eukaryota; kingdom Metazoa; phylum Arthropoda; class Insecta; order Hemiptera; family Membracidae; genus Stictocephala; species Stictocephala bisonia. The sequence goes on from JAQJVL010001131.1 coordinate 34,538, forward strand.
GTAAATCTGTGGGATCTTTAGGTTCCAAGGCTATTGGGCTATTCATTAAATTCTCCTATTTAAGTAAAAGTTTAATCCAGTAAAAAGGTTACTCAGGTTATCCACACTCACCCTACACTCATATTAGCCGTAAAGTACACACAAAGTTGTGTCGGCGTCTCATATCTGAGGATAATCTATGAAGAACAAAAATTTGTCCCATGAGTCAGTTTAACCACCTTTCAGCGATCAGTTTTTCCTCTTAACAATGAAGAAGCACACAATTCACACACGTTTTCCTTTTACCGACAAAATACGTCACGGCTTTGAACATAAGTAAGGGTAATAATCATTAGCAACGTTTTCATTTTAGAGCATATTTTATGTATTTAATTTAATAAGTAACAACATAAAGAATTGTATGTATTAAAGTTACACTCAAACTATATAAGTACATTAAATACAGAGAACCACTAGAATTTAAAAAAAATATTCAATGCAATTTTCAACAGGATATATGGCTTTTTCTAAATGTAATTGTCGTCTACTAATTTTAATTTATAATGAAAAATGTTCAATATATGTGTGTGGTTTTGTTTGAAATATTAACCAATGAGTATTTTCTTTGTATACCATTTTTAATTCTTTATTGTAATATCATATGGAGTTATTCTGTTCAATTATCTTATAAAACTAGATTTGTTGAGTATAGGAATAGTTTCAAATACATACAATTCATCAAATATTAATAAGCCTAATTATATAAAACTATTTTTACATGATGTTTTTTTTATGTACCATTTCGAGTTCTGTTTACTTCAATGGTGAGTAAAAGTATCGACAAATTCAATTCAACTTGTATTATTTACATGACGGTAATCGACTCCAGTAATAAAACAGATCCGAAACTACAAATATGTAAAACATTACATATCCAATTAATAAAAGTTGATTGAACATCATATCAACAAATTAATTTCAGATTGAAACTGGAATACTCAGTGGCCAGTGATTAAATCAAATTATTTTGCAGGTTTAATCTAGCGTAGAGAAAATCACTATTCAACTTAATCAAATATCACGTAAATTACTCGAATTGATAACCACTTTCGGAAGATACATTTTTATGCTTAGTTACAGATATTTTGGTAAATAATTTGTACAAAAATGTCAAAACATCTTTAATACTTAAACTATATTCTCCCTGTCAGCTCCTTTTTGGTTTGATTTAAAATCATATAGTTAAATTTCAAATTGGCTTAGTGTGCATTTAATTTTTAAATATGCAAATTTAACCATATTATAAAAATCTGCCAAAAAAATAAATTATACTGTACTGGAAACTAATATTGTGTCATTTTTATAATGGTTTCTTGTCAGATATTTTGTCGAACAGCTTGAAAAATATGTCCTATCGTGTATACATACAACATAATTTATTTCGTTACCTTATAAACTGAAACTTAGATGAGTAACTTTAATACATTGTAGTAGATTATTTTACATTAACGGGCCACAGAAGAATGTATTTACAATTAGTCAGCTAAAATTCACGTTGACTTTCACCTAAAATAGTTGTGGAAACGTAGATAGTAAAATGTCTTATGCTTGAGTAAAATTTAGAATTTAATTAGTAGAAACATAATCAGATTCATGGGTATCGACGGCACCTTTATATTGAACAAGAAAATGCAAAACGACATCAGTGGTAGTACAAAAAATAGGAGGATTTTCTATTGGAATCATACAAACACGATTCTAGGGGGACGGGAATTCATTTTTGATTGAGTACGTTCAGGAAAAAGGTCAAGTTCAATTATGTGAGGGAGGAATAGATAAAAAGGGGAGCTTGGGTGTGGAAGACGAAGGAGGAGGTCTTAGAAGATACTGAGGGGAGAGATGAAAAAGGATTATAGTGCCGAGAGAGAAGCGTCAAGTTGATGTAGTTGATTAGGTGATTAGGTTGATTAAGGAATTACGGTGGATGTCCAGGAGATATATAAGATGTTTATAATCATGACGTCTATTTTAAGAGATATAAGGATGTGACGAAGAAGGAGTCTTGAGAAGAATTGGAAAGATGATTTTACTAGATTTTTGAGAGGAGAATGAGGGTAGTGGGTGGAGGACAAGATTGAGGGTTGGAAGAGAGTAGGTTTGTTTTGGGAGTTGAGTTTGACAGTGAGGTAATTGAGAGAAGCTGAGAGAGGAGAAATAAAGATACTCATCGTGAATTATTAAGAAAATTAGTGAGCGAGAAGTTTCAGGATGTAGTGTGAGATTAGAATCCGAGAGGGAACATGATGAGAGGTCTTACTAATATTTTAAGTGTAAGATTATTTAAGGTAGACGTTGACTGAGAGAATAGCTTGAGATATGAGGACAATGTTGGTGGTTGGGAGAGGAAGTCTAGTTTGATAGTTGAAGATTACAAGAAGGAGATTGAAAGATAATTCGAGAGAAGAGGCATAAAGGTACTCGTGGCAGATTGAATGCCAAGAAAATAATTTGGGGAGAAATTCGATGGTGTAGGATAAGAGTGAAAGCTAAGAAAGTAGTTTGAGGAAAGGTGGTCCTGGTACAGATTTGAGTAAGGAGAACGAGGGTCGTGATTGTGAGAGAATAGGTCGAGAGAGGAGGACAAGGTTGAAGAACGTGGGAGGAAGTCTATTTGGGGAGTGTAGGATAATAGAGAGCAGATTGATATATAAATTGAGAGAGAGGGAATATGAATGTAAACTGAAAGTGGAAATTAAGAGAGTATGTTGAGAGGTAAAGTTGATAGAATAAGTTGGATATGAAGGAAAAGGTATGAGAAGAAGAAGAAGCATGTCAAGGGATATGATCGATAAGGAGGTTAAATTGAAAGGTCAATTAGGTCAAAGAAAGGCGAACAACTGTTTAATGTAGTTCCGAATAAATGACTAATATTCTAAACACTATTTTATTTCACCAACGAACAGTTTCAACTTTAAAAAATAATTGTTGTAGTAAATTGGTTCCCATGTTTCACAACTTTACTCTTTTATTTTACATAAAACTAATAGTTCATTTTTAGAACCTTAGGATATTATCTTCAGCAATGAATTTACTAACTTAAACTATGCAGATTCTCAGATTTATAATTTTTTGATGTTTTTAATCTAAACCTACCTTCAGAATTTGGCTTAGTATGTCCAAAATGTAAAACGTTAACAATTTCTTCTGTGTTGTGCATATTTTACCAGCAGCATAGAAGAACTTATTTTCTTGTTTTACACTATATATTTTCATACAATGTCATGAAGTTCATAGGATATTCCTTATTCGCCCAAAAATAAACTAAATAATTTCTTGGTGTGTATGGTTCTAACTAAGAATTGTATATATTTAATGACATTGAGCTCTTATAGCATCACTACATTATTTTTGTTGATTGAAAGGAACAGATACAAGATATGAGTTGTAGTCAAATAGTTAACAATAACCTTGAAGTTAAAATGTTAACAAATACGACCATTATGTCTCCTTTTTTTAAAATAAGTTAACATTTTATTTTTTGTACTAAAAGATAGCCTAACGTAGCTAACCAAACGAAACAAAGATAATTTATTTTAAACTAATAAAGACAGTGAACATAACCTGCCTAACACAAATCAATTTACAGCATAATTATTATCTGTTGGAAAACACGTTCGATGTTCAGATATACTTGTCCATAGCGCTTCTGATAGTGTCCAAGCCTGCCGTGAAGTACCTGGGCATGAAGCTGCTGGACACCAAGATCACGTTCTTGGATCACATCTCCACCGTAGTTGGAAAGGTCGAAAGAGTAGCCGCCCCCTTAGCAGGCTTATCATCAATATCGGCAGCTCTTTCGCAAGCAAACGTCTGATACTTATATCTGTTACGCAGCCCGCGATGTTGTACGGCTGTGAAATATGGGGTGATACACTGCGGCAGGAGCTATACACCAAAAGTTAGCAGCAGTTCAGAGGAGGTTTGCGTTGAGAATTTCGTCCGCATACAAAACAGTGTCGGAGCCAGCCGTCCTCGTGGTTGCGGGGTGACGCCCAACGACTTGCTTGCTTCTGAAAGTCTTCGATGGGAGTGGTGCACTGAGCCGCACCAAAGCACAAGATCGCACCATGACCGATTGGCAAGAACGATGGTGGAACGAGACAAGAGGCAGATGGACCGCATGGCTGATCATGGATCTTTGAGAATGGGTGGACAGGGAATCTGAGGAATTAAATATTTACTTAACCCAGTTCCTCACCAGCCACGTTATCTGGAGAAGATGGGAAAGGTTGAGAGCTCGGAGTGTCATTACGGATACTCTGAGCATGACGACGCCCTACACACCTTCTTCCACTGCAGGAGGTGGGAGGCAGAAAGAAGAGAGCTTGAAGCAGTCGTCGGCCCTCTCTCGCCGAACACTATTGTTCAACAAATGGTCGTCAGCCGAGCGGTCTGGAATAGGGGTAAAGAAAAGGAGGGTGAAAAAACTAAATGTGGCATCGGAATTACTAGCCTCGATGGGAAAACGAGCAGTAGTAACCCAGTGAGTGTTCACGTCGGCATCCTCTTGAAGTAATGCGGCAAGCATTTCCGGCAGGGAATTCTGCCTGAACCGATGGGTTTTAGTGGATGTAAGCCCCACTCAACAGGTCTCTATAATAAGAACCTTGACGGAGATAAATGCATTTCCGTTCTTATAAAAGGCCTTTCTGAACTAAGGTAAAACTAATATTTGTTTTTGCGGAACATTTTATTATATAGCTAATACAGAATAAAAAAAAAAAAAAAAAAAAAAGAAAAGTATAATTCTGCCTAATGCGATTAAATCTCAAGTTGTTGACTTAAAGTCATTTCCTTGACTTGCGTCAACAACTCTCTCCAACAACTCCTTATCTGATTTACCCTTTTCTTACCTGTCAATCAATTGTTAATTTTCTTAATATCTTAGGTAATAACATTTACGAATCTAATGAAAAAATCCCATTGAATCTACATATGTCTACATTAGTAATAAATGACTCATAATACTAGCTTATCTCTTGAAAGATCCATCAATTACGTCAATTCACAAACTACCTCTTCATTTTATCTGCAAATAATATCGATTGTTATTTAAGAATTTAAAGATGTACGATTTATTTGGAGAATATTTAGCTCGGTTCATTACGTTAACATACATTTTTTATCATTGGGTCGTTAAAATTGCATTTTTCAATCTTTAATATCAAATAATTACACAGTATAAAATTAAAATGTATACTAAATGGACATATTACAATGGATACTTTTACAAAATTATGGGCATACATAACAATATACAAAATATAGTTTGTTTGAAATCCATTGTATGGTTGGAAATAATCTTATTATAACATTTTTTGAAAATTTTCCAACAAATCAGTGTTTTATTAACTATAGGACGTTTCGAGACGGATGAAACTACTCTCGTTTTCAATTGACACAAATTAACTTGCATTTATACTAAAAACTGAAAGAAAGAAAGAAAGGCTGAAGGACAAGTCTTATCACAATATTTTTTTTTTTTTTAACTTAAGATATATTCCTAATTCTAATTTAAAGTGTACAACAATAAAATGTCAATAATGAATCCTGAAAATGAAGAAATTAATCACAATAATTAACAAATATGTCAACAAAAATTTTAAAAATCAAAACCAAATAGCCCGTTAGATTTAGTGCCATTTTTTTCCGCCAGAAGAACTCATTGTATGAATTTGCAACCCAGCCGCATTTATTATACTCCCTTCCACTGACTTCCAACGAACTGCCTGATGGGTAATTTAAATGGGTATTAGTGTGTCGAGTGTAAGGGATGGTCGAACATGCCTCCCTAAGCCTAGGGGCAGGTGCAGCGTTCATGTAAGATTGGGATGTTTTGTAATTGGAAAAGTTTAATAATTTTCAGGATTTATAATTGACATTTTTTTCCTTTTAAATTTAAAAGTATGACTAGGTAATGTGTCATAAGTTTGTATAAAGTATTTTGACATGGCATGATCTTAAGGCCTTTCATGTCATTTAATGTTTAGTATAAATCTAAGTTAATTCAGTTCACTTGAGAACGAGAGGAGTTTCATACCTCTCGAAACGTCGTGTAGATAATAAAGCACTATCTCTTTGGAAAAAGTCCAAAAAATTGTAAGAATAACAAAAAAATACGAAGAAGCTTTAATAATATCTTTATATCTGTTCCATATACAAAACATTTATAAACATGCATGACTATTTATAATACAATAAAATCGTGTATAAATAAAATCTTTTTTTATATCAATATATGTTATCACATTATAAGATGTGACAGCTTTCATTTCTCAGTTTTTATTTGAGTTTACCACTAAAAATGTTGGTGGGAATCTATCTCGGTGGAGATAAAAGCTTACCGATAACATAGAAGTTGCACAACTGTTCACAATCGTAGTGGAAATATTAAAAAAAAAACATTTTTGTTCAGATATTAGCTGAAAGTGACCCTCTCAATAAGTCATGGTAAGTTAAAGTTTAAGGTACAATCTTCGAAACAAATACGTTTCAAAATAGCAAAATATCGTGTTTAAATACACGCAAAAGATTTTATTTGTGTGCCTAAATATATTAGCAGTTTATTGATATTCCAAATATATATTTTAAATAAAAATATGTCTTTTATATTGAATAGAAATGTACCATCAATAATTTAAAATATTTCGTTTTTAGTAGAGTTAAGTTTTTTGTATCATTATTCTTATATTGTTTTATTATCATAGGGTTTGCATTTTCTTTTCTCCTTATTCCTAATTTGTATATTTTATAATTTCCACACTTATTTGACTGTTCGAGTGCTAATCAAAGTCTACTTTGTCAATTTAATAATAACAATTCACTCGTATTTTTTATGATTTGTTTTGTTTTTCAGTTACTAATGCAGAGTAACTCAGCCTAAACGTCATATAACTTGTTACATACAATATGAAAATATATTCAAGAGCGTGGAATATATACAGTTGAAATGTATACTTACTACTTTTTTAATTTGTTCAGCTCTAATACCCACTGTAAATTGAATATGGATTTAGAATACTGATTACTTCTGGAAAGGGCACAATTAACCGTAAATCTATTTAATGATGTTGGATATTGAGTTAAATGTATGTTTACATCCGCTTTCTAAGCCCTGTACTAAGGTTGATTTGAACATAGAGAATTACATAGAAAAATAATTAATGGTAACAACCTTTGAGCCACATAATCACTAATTAATAACCAATATGACACTTTTATGTAATTAGCGCTTTGTATCACGAGTGTCACATTTGATTTATTTAATTAATTATTAATCTGACAGATTGCATTTTCCATTACTTCACATCTATTTGAATACGGTTTTAATAATAATTTATACTTTGTTAGAAAATTCATAACAGAACTTACTAATCCTTTACATAGGTTTATGTTTTTGATTTAATTTTAAATTCAGATTGCTGCAAACACCATCAGAGGTCAAATTTACACTACTTAAAGGTCAAATGTAACTTCAATAGGCTGCTGCCCCTGGTGCCATATTGAATAAGACCTATGTTAATTTTCAAAGAGTATTACAGCATTATTAATTTATGAAAAAATAATTACTGATTAAAGTTTCACGAAAGAGTGTACAATTTTCTAGAGCCACGTGAGAACATATTTTAGTTCATATCTTGATTAATTTTTAATCTAAAAATAGCTGGGCGTATAGTTAAATATTTTCAAAAATCATACCTACCAGTTAGAAGAAAGTCTATTAAGAGTGCCCTTACAGACTTATCCTATAAAGCATGTTCATATTTGAAATACTTATGCTAAAAAATTTAATGGAACGGTTATTCAGTAGTAAGCCAACGATCGTAGATAAATGGGCGAATATGAGGGTCGAATGAGAGTGATGAATGTAGATGAACGAGTGTAGTCATTGTTACCAAGGTCGGATGTTCCTCAGAAAGAGCTATTCATTAAGCTTAATAGCCAGGGCAACTAAGGGACCTACAGCTTTACGTGGAATGCGAACGAGGTAGTGTTGGTCTGATTTTCAGAAATTTGACAATCATTATACTCACTACTCTTCCCTACACAACATCCGGACTCTCACTACCACCCAACACGGACACCCCAGACTTAGTTAGTAGTGTCCACGTCAATGGCAACCGTCGAGCGGACTCCATATTGGTATTAAGAGGACCGAGCATACTATCTATCGCATACTATCTCCACAACACTTTGCCCCCAAGTAGCTGGGTTACAGCACTGCGCCACTAGTGCTGACTTAGTGATGTAATGTACATGTACAATTGCAAAACGCGGGTGTCAGCTAATGATAAATATGCTACCTGGTGTGCGAGTGAGGAAGGAGAGTTAACTGTTACGACTGTTCAAATTACACAATAGTCTGATTACACTCTAAGTCAACGGGGTTACAAGTAGTTCCAGGAAAAAAGCACCAGGTAAAGGGTTGGAGGCTCACTCACGATAAAAACTTTTAAGGGCTGATATTGAATTCTTCAGTATAATAATACTGATCTAATACAAGTTTGGTAGCTAAACCAGGTATTACGTTCTGGAACATTTTAATTATTTACATATTTTATTACATCATAAATACATTTGATAATAACTAAACGCTGCAAACGTTCAGTTAGACCTTTAAGTAGGAAATTATTTAAAGTTCAATACAATGCTGCTACTGAATTGTGCACCAAATCGTACCTTAAGACAGCAATAGTTTAAGAGTATGATCTTTCTTGACAAAAGTAGACAGTTCAATTTCACATTTATGTTAATAAAGATGCGACGTCTGTAAGATCAGGTTTCCATGTAAAAACAGGACTGTAATTGGACGTTTTTTTAAATATCCATTACGGTTTCAAGCCTTAGACTTTAAACTTCACAGCCCGGTAAACTCACAGAAAAATTCGAAAATGCAACTAATTTATACGAAAAAGCATGAAATTGTGATATGTACATCGTACACTAGTAACCATAAAAACGTCATAAGTTAGGTTAGGTTCCACACATATCAGTATGTTAAGAAAATAAGGACTTTTTGACGGCTTCTCGAAATTTGACCTTAATTTAGATAAGTCTGTTATAGTTTAAAAAGTACGGATTTCATCGGCTAAAAGGACAGTGAAATAAATAAATTTTTACAAATTAAATGTAAGTAAAAAAACGCATAATATAAAAAAATAAATCTTACGTAATTAGAAAATGTCTTTATTGATCATTAAAAAGTCTAAAAAAAGATGTGGTTAAGGAATTGAGTCCTCTCTTACCTATATCCACCAATTATCGCACTTAATTTCCAGTATGATTTATATGTTTATAAATAATTTTTTTACTTCATTGACTTTCCTAACACAATGGTAGCCACACTTAAATATTTATATAAAACTAGCCAACGATGGCCACGATTTGCTGTTGATTAACCTGATAGTAACTGTTTCTCGTCACTTTTACTTTGGTTGGTCGAAAAATAAAGGTTGACTTTCTACTTCATTTTATCTTTTTTTTTAACTTCACTTGCCAGTTCATTCGGGCCTGCAGGCTTGCGTGTGAACTTTATTTAACGAGTGAAGAAACGTTAGCTCAGTCAGGGATTCGATCCTTGGACACAGCCATCCAAAGACAAGCCACTGAGCCACCCACGGCGGCAATCTGAGATGAAGTAACTTAAAGTTATCTTCTTAAATAAACAATCGACATAATGCAGGGTATGATTTGGTTACAAAATGCAAACACAAATCAGTTGGTCACATTAACGATTTTTCAGTACGAATAATTATTTTATCGGGGAACGTAGATAGGATGGAAATGCTTGACATTCCCTATCCCGTTTACAATTTTAGGAAATATAAAATAAAATTTGTCAAGTGAACCCCTTCTCTACTTTTCGAAATTGTGTTCACAAACATACGGGTGTATGATGTGCGTGCGCGTGTGTAAAATTAAATCATACTTTTTGTAACTATTGCAGAGTATTATATTTAAAAAAGTTCATAAAAAACAATGTTATAAAATTAGATAATATTCATTTAGAAAAGTACATCATATATATAACACTATACTGAGACCCACTTTTCGGTACGTACTTTAGAGCTACTTTCATTGTCTAGTACAACAATGCCAGTTGTTACTAATGGAACAGTAATTAGTATGGAAATTGGCGTAGTAATTCAAAGCTGGGATCCATTTGTTTCGTTGGTTTAGGGCTGCGGACGTGTTAGAGAAACAAAAACAAGGACCAATTGTCTCTGAAATCACGTCCCTAATGGAATAAAAGTGACATGAGATGAACAAAACCTCTTTGTGGTGGTAGCTAAGTAAAATATTCAAAATGTGTATTATTTAAATCATTTTTAATTCAGTAATTCTATGTTTCTAATAAAACTAAAACAGTAATACTCCTTCAATAAAATGGTAAAATAATATTTCGATAAATAAACATGTCAAACCTTACAAATTTCAACAACACTCTCTTTTACTGTAATAATATTATCTATATTATTAGTAAATAGAATATATTATGCTGTATTGAAAATACAAATTCAAAGTAAATTAAAAATTTTGAACTGATTATTTTATTGAGTTCTTCATATTGGAAAATGTCAAAAGATAACCCTCTGCGTTTGTGGGTGAGTGAGCCAATACCGATGTACGTGTATGGATGAGCGGGCAGTAAAATAAATGGTAATTAGACATCAATTTTGATTTAATTTAAATGTAACAAATTAACATTAAAATATTTAATACCCTCATATCTTAGGCATATAAAGTTAGCTGTTATACTTTTAGCAGGTAAGACACACACAAAACATATATACTGGTATTTATCTATATTTGAAAAGCTAATAAAGATAACATTTATTTCAGTAACCTATCTGAAACAAATTTAACGTTTTTATCTTTATTAAGTTGAATAGCATATACGAGAGAATTTTTCGCAATTACACTGACATGAACAAAACTCAGTATTGAAATTAATTCAGGTGAGGAATTATAACTAATCTCCCTTCATACCTGTTCTAATTGGGTATTTGACGAAGTGAGTGTGGCATTATCCACTGATTGGGTTTTACCTTGAATACATTACACAGGTGGAATTACTCAATGTTATTTATCATTCATTTGATTAAATTATATCTCTTGTCGAATATTTAATATGTAGACTGTTCTTGCATCAAATACAATTCGTTATATATAATGTGTATTTTATTGGATTGTTTAGAAGTTATGGTTTAAATACAAGTAACAGCAAATTGCTAAAGTCGATTCGCGACAGTTTTTTTTCCCAATTTAGATTATGCACTATAAGTTAATTAAGGATGACTATTTATTGTGAAATCACCAACAAATAATTTATCAATTTAGTTTCGATTTAGATGCACTTTTCACGTTTCAGGTTTTGAAAATAAAAAATAAAATAAGTAAATCTTAGTGAGATAAATGTATAAATATAAATGAATATTAAAAATTCATTCAATATTAGTATTTTAATGAATTGCGTATTTTTTAAGTTATTATGTATTTATTTGTAGTTGTCTACGGGTTACGTGTTATTAGTAGGTCATAAAAATAATTAAAATAACATTTTAAAATTATTAACCACGAAATTTCCTATGATAAGCCTGTGTTTTGAAATAAAATCTTTTCTCGCATTAAAATCTTCATATGGCAAAGTTCTGAATGTTTTAAACAACATCCATTCTCCTATTAACGATAGTAAAAATAAAAAGAAAATATAACCAACTTTCAAGTTCAGCTTTTGTAATTTAAATTAAACCTAAAACACCTTAAGTAAAGTGTACTTATTGTTAATAAAACACAGACACACACACGTGCACGTGCGCGCGTTTTTTAAATATGTTTTATTTATTTATTTATTTATTTTTATTACCAACATACAGTATGTTACGACAAATACGCAACTCCTGTTATTTTCAGATGTCAAAACCCACCTCTACATGCTGCTTTACAACTGAGTAGATCAACTATCCTACCCAATACTACCTAGGTAGTAGCGTGGACCAGTTTTTATGGACGAATTAAGTTTCATATTAACGATCCGTCAATACCTGTCAGTGGGATAAATCTCCCTCGTAGGGAGTGGACACTCATGATTCGGTTCCGAGCTGATGTGGGCAGATGTAAATACTACAAGTATAAATGGGGATTGAAAATAGGTATTTCATGTGTTGCGGGGTGACTATCCAAACAATGGATCACATAGTTACAGAGTGCCCCCTGTGCTGTTTATGGAGAGATTAGCCAGCATAAACGTAATCAGTGAGGCAAGTCATAAAGGCTCAATGGATTGCACTCAGCTTGATCACTTTACAATTTTTATTCAGATAATATTCCATCATTACTTTGAATCTTGATCCAAATATGTACATTATAAGTAAACGTCACACAACACAAATATATTACAATAAAAGCACAAATATATCAAAATACAAACACAAAATGCACACATATACTACAGTAAAAGTAAAGAATATGCCACAATACAAGCACAAAATGCACAAATATTACGTTGATCGATTTCGTCAAACCAAGCTCACCTTCTTCAGACCAGAGGGAATTAAAAACAGAATAAAGGGTGCAATTTGTACTTATACTGTACTGTATTTGTTAATTTTGTTCTTGTATTGTGGTTTATTTGAGCATTTTGTTCTTATATTGTAATATATTTGTGTCGTGTGAAGTTCACTTGTAACAACACGTAATATGCCAACTAAAAAACTATGTTCAAATACGTAGTTCAACTTTTTAAATTTAACAAATAGTTGCTGAAAAATAATAAAATAAATAAACTTTCATACTGTAAAGATTTAGCGTATCCTACCTCACTATTTCAATACAGATGTATAGATAGATACAGTTAGATTATCTTATCTACGGCAAGGAAAATTAACCTAAACAAACATTGTAGGAAAAACGCACTAAACTTTAATACATTTCTAGATGGATTAGTTCACGTTTTCTTACTTAACCATTTCGTACAAATAAATGTTTTGTTTTACGTTGTTTTTTGTTTTAAATAGTAAGGACTGACATTAATACTTTGGTTAAAACTGTAACGTAATTGATCTAGCCACTTTATGTGTGTTATACCATTCTACTCAATCAATGCCTTTCCGATCCTCAATACAACTTGTGTGTGCTAGACAAAATATTATACTAACAATAAATAATTATCTTACAAGTTAATACTATTCATACTAAATATTATTTTTCTCGTTATCCTGTATTAGATGGAAAATAATTAGTGTTGAGCGTGTTAAATTACTTGACGCAGGATACAATTTGAAATGCTAATAGTTACGTAATGATAAATCTTTTTATTATTATAAAAAAATATATATATTAACAGTTTGCTTTTATTTAGTAAACTGGCAGAAAATTAAATAAAGGAACACAGATACAAAGTAAATATATATTTGTTATCAAAAGGACTGGCAACTGAATATTTGTAGACCGAGTACGCGTGTTTTTAATTGAATTGAAGGAAAATATTGTTATGTATATTTACTGTTTTGGTTAGTTGAGCAATATATAGACAGGAATGTACCCGACATAAAATGGAAATTGCGTGTTTCCGTTGGTTCGATTAAATTTGCCAATCTGTGCCTTTTTTTAATTAAAACCACTGAGTGAAAAAATGATCAATCAATGAAAATGAATTTCCCTGGTTTAGTTAGAATTACTTACTTTAGTTTTAGCACTATGCAACGTGATTTAAAAACCTGTTATACGTTGCCCTATGTACCTGGATAACACTAGTGGGGCAGTGCTGTAACCCCGCTACTTAGTACAGTGTTGAGGAGATTGTAGGTGATATGTTGTTGGCTCGTTCCTCATAATACTGACTAGCGTACGCTCAATGGTTGCCATCGGCGTGGACACTACTAGATTCATCGTCCAAATGTTGTCTAGGGAGGAGAGGAGGAGAACTGAGTATGACGGCTATCAATTAGCTAATAATCAGACTAATACTACGTGGTTCAGATTCCAAGTAAATGTTGTGGTTCTCTTAGTTTCCCACAACAATTGTTTATAAATCAGTCATTCCTTAATCAGCATAATTCAACATAGTTAACATATTGATAATCAACATAGCCCATATATTGAAATTTACTCCATACATACTAATTTATTTAAGAAAATTTTATTTATGTAATATATGTAACTAAATTTTGTGTTTTTAACCGAGTTATTTTTTAAATTTCAACAGAACGTTGAAAATCTATGGTAGGGATGAAATAATCATTCAAAACTGTATTAGTTCGTTCAGCAGTAGGCGTTCTTCACAAATACAATGAACATCCAAATAAAAATTGCTATTACAACTAAAAGCATCATTATTTTATAAAACAGTTTTGTAAAATAATGATGAGGTTGAACCACCCGACCACCCATACACGTATAATGATAGAGACCACCCGCCCACCCTTACACGCACAGTGATAGTGACCCACTCGCCCACTCATACACGTACAGTGATAGAGACCCACCCGACCACCTATACACGTACAGTGATACCACCCATACACGCACAGTGGTATTAAAGTGTACTTTACTTTACAAAAATGTTCATAACCATTTGTATGGTTATCTAAAGTGGCTATTTTGGCCTTCCTGAAAACAAAACTCATTAAAATACCACGCGATATATTTTATGAATTCTTTGAAAATATCGTGAACAAAAGGTACTAACATAACCGGTTGTATAGTGAACCTTCAAAAAATTTAAGTGTAACAAAATATTTTCCAAAAATTATATATCAGTTATTTTGGCTGAGAGAATAGATAGATTACTAGTATATAAAACTTCATTGTTAGAGTTTAATTCAAATGAGGGAGTAAATGAGGGTTAAAGATAGCGCAGGTTCGAGTCCTGGTCCTAACTTCCGTAATATTCACCTTGTAGTGTACTGTTTCTCCCCCTTACTCTGATAAGTTCCCCGCACAGGCCAATAGTCTATGGGAATGGGTATTGTGAGTTTTAAGGGATTTACTATAGTTTCATTGAAATATACATATTATAATATATAATACTTTCAGAGGTCTAAGAGCGTCTAGGGCTAGCCTTGCAATTTAAATAGTTTCTTTAATTACGACAAATAAAGGCTTTTTATTTCATTAAGAGTAATCTATTAGTATTATTGCAAGCATGTCTAAGTCAAATGTGATAGCAACGTAAAAAAAATCCATGAATTTATTTTTACATTAGTAAAATGTCATTAGTTCTTTTACGAAAACTGATTATAATACAAATGTGTAATTAACCTTATACAACGCATTCCTTTTTTTAAAGACATTTTAAAGTATTTTAATGCAATAGAGTATAGACAATAATTAAATACATAACTGACCGACATTTATTAAGAGCTCTTAGTAATGACCCCTTAATAATCTTAGCCCTTTGTTCCCTGAATGTATTTAGCCCCTACTCCTAAAGTGAACTTCTTCAATTCAAAACTGCCAGGTGTTTAAGGTTTCCATAACAAGGTTCAAAGATAAAAACTAAACTTTTCTATTTGTTAGTTGTAAACTTAACTATAGATTTTACAATGAATAGTTGTAGGTAAATATCTAAGTGTATTTTACAGCGGACGTCATTCGTTAAAAACGCAGAGATAAATTTTAAATGTCTTTGGTTCCGACCTTGTTATTATTTCGTCAGTCCAGTTGACTGATACACCGGACTCACGGCATTGTATCACGCAGTTCTCCAACGGTCGAATCGATAAAAATGTATTTTGATGACGTCCGTAAAGTTTATTTTTAGATTACGTAAATAATTCATTTATAGGTTAGTAAATTAGGTACGCAATCAATCAATCCACTGTGACCTTCCCTGTCTGGGTTAAAAAAGATGTGGAAAATGCTTTTATATTAACAATAAAGCATGAAATAGCTTTTACAGTTTCCATCACAATAGAGACAGGTATTAAAAACTTATTACTGCAATAAAGTGGTAGGTAGATATGGAACTATAAATTTCTCAAGATGCCATTTAATAATATCAAAAGTGTATATTTCAGTTGTTCATAAATTCATTCACAAGATTACATGGGCTTAGGTATCTGTGCATAAGAACTTGTTTTCATTTATATAGTTCAAATTCTAAAATGTATATAACCTATATTACTATATTCCTGTCCGTTAGGTGTCAAAATATAAATTCTATACATTGTCGACTTTCCTAAATTTATAAAGTTGACGTTGAGTGAAAATTAGTTACAATTCCGGTACTTTTTTGTTCTAACTAGAATAAATTATATTAAAAATTATTAAAACATTTATAGGACATAACGTGCAATTAAATGAAAGATAAATTTAATTCTTTATTTCTTAGTAAATAACTTAAAAACTAGGGTACTCATTTCTGCACCTTAGGGTGGAACCATAGCCGAGGGGTCTAATGCGTTAAGACTTTGAGTCTGGGCTAAGAGATATAGCGCAGGTTCGAATCTGGCCTTGACTGTTAGTTTTTATCAGTAATGTTGACTTATACTGCACAAGTTCACCTTCTTACTCTAATTTGTTCTCCACATAGATCAATAGTCTTTGGGGAACGGGTAAGAAAGTGATCGGCCTCTCCTTTTCTAAAAAAAATGTCTATTATAGAAATATCGATAGTTCATAATATTTAAGCTCTAGAAAAAAATCTGAGAACACTTACTAGTGGATAGTTTGTTTAAATCCAACAAAATTGTTTCATCTAAATTTTAATATTACTTAACGTAAACTTAGGCCAGAAAAAAAATCACTTTAAAAAATATTAATATCTTAATTACTAATAGTGATGGATTATTGTAAACAATGAATTTCAATGATTTTGTGCTAACGTCATCAAAGCAACCGAAGTAAAAAAAAATTGAAAATAAGTTTTGTTTCTACTTGACATGTTCCTAACATAGAATAAAAATATCACAATTCCTTTTTTGGTATGGAAAACAGAATTTCTTGACAATAAAATGTGGACATTTAACGAAAGTACAGATACTGAAAACTAACAGAACTGGATTTCGATAGAGGAAATCAAACTGTACAGCCTGAAGGCAGGTTGCAGACAAAACAATCACACTGACAGATGAAGCCATTTCCTTGAGGAGGTAGAGCGTGGCGGTTTCCGCAGCGGAAAGTGTTTGTTGATGAAGCGGAAAAACGACAGAAGGAACTCCATGAGTATTGAAGCCGTGAGGGTGGATTCGGTAGGGTTGAAGGGGTATGTGGAGGCGATAGTGGGGCAGAGTGGAGGGGGCGCAAGAGTGTTTCAGTGACCGCGTGGCTGTCATGAGGGTTGCATCCCCTAGTGTACGGTTCCGTCATTGGTTGGTTCATTGTGTACTTGTTCGATATAGTGTGATGTGTAATCGCAACTGATAATATTTTTTCTGAAGTCTTCATATAGGAAATTTTTTTTTTTAATATTTATTTTTATAAATTATAAAAATCTTTAAATCCTGAAATATTAGTTAAAATATCCATAAAAATGTTTACCTACCAAATTCAACTAGTGTAATAAAATAAGTAAATATTACATAGTATTCGAATTTTATATAATATAGTTTCAGTGGTAACGCTTAAAAAAGTAATAGAGTTTAAGAGTTTTATTTTTTTTCTATATCAAAATTGTTTAGGCTTCTTTATTCCATTTTTGTGATGGTAGAAAACAAGTGCTTTATCAAATAGAATTACATATTTGATGTGACCTTTTCTTTACATTTAACTTTTTTTAATATGATCTCCTTCTGAAAAAATGTGAGTATGCAGGGGTATGATATTAAAAGATCACGTGAACTTTTACAACTTTAAGTTGTAAATTACTAAGTAATTATTAATACGGTTTAATTATTGTGAAAAATGTAATATTCGAAAATTTATAACTACTCAGCATACTTTTTTGATAAAGTCCTTTTAAAATGCTTTAGGTCTTTCTTTCTTCAGTAATTTTTATTTTCTTTTCATACATTTGTCGTGAAAACATTTATAAGAAATAAAAACAATATATAAAATATTTTATATTAAGTACGAAATTCTGATGTCATTATGAACTTTTCATAAGTTAAAATTATTTTTAAATTAAAATACAAATTTTAAATAAAGTTTGCAATTTTGCAAATTAAAATAGGTACACAACAATAACCTTTTTCTGAAACATTTCTATATTTAAATAAGTATATTAAGTTTGCCAGTGAAATGAAACCAGACACAAAACTTAATTTAATATTCATTGGCTGAATAATGCAGGCGTAACAAGATGTTTGTCGTGGTAATGAACACTATTTCTACCTCAGCAACCTGTTTTATACAGATATTTTAACTCTTCTCTAATTCCCCTATCTCAACTATGACGTAAAAGACTGTTATATATTTTTTCACGTAAAATGGAATTCCTTATTGACTTAGTTTCAATATATTGTAAAATTGCATGATTAAACGTTCTTCAGTTAAAAAAAGTGCAATATTACAAAATCACCAATCACGTGATTTTATAGAGTGTAGTACGTAAATTTATGAAAGCATTAATGTCATATAACAACTTTTTTTATTATATATTACGTGTTAAACTCTTAAGAGCCGAAGTTATTTCATATTTATTAATTTTTAGTTTATAATTCTAAATATAAATATTTTTAGTAATATTTCCATGATCATTTATTTTAGAGTTTTTTTTATGTAATTTAAGTTATTTAAATGCACTTTAATGTTACATTCTTTTGCGCAACGTTTAATTCAATAAAAAAAGAAACAAGTATCAAATAAAAAAAGTTAGTAAAATGTAGGAATCACGCGTTGTTCCATGTAACTATAAATAAAAAAAACTCTGTCAGATTTAAATACGTAAACAGATAATAATATCCAGCTCATTTCACAGAAACAGTCTTTTTAATTTTGAGTTCCAGTACAGGTGCGTTGTTTGATTTTATGTTTAAATTGAAATGTGCTACTAAAAAGTTACTATCTTATTTTCAAAATTATAAAACGAATACTGTGAAAACGTCAATTTTAGGCATAACTCGTATTTAAATTCAAAGGAAAGAATAATTGTATATATTTAATGACTAACAATTACCTACCAAACATTTGCCGAAAGTTACCATTGCTTAGAACGAATCACGGCGTAGTAAGGATATATTGGAAGGATCAATTATGATTTAAAAATAACGTAATGTTTGAAAAAGTATAAAAACCAAATTTTATAAATATTTTACAAAATATTGATAGTAACTATTTATTTATTAAGCTCTCTCTTAGCTTATGGGATATCTACTTCATATGCACGAGGTCAAGGGTTCAATTCATTGGTGGTCCACTGAAAATTTGCTTGAATGTATTGGATCGTTGTCACTTAAAAGGTTTGTAGACTACGTAAAAAAGCTCATTGTTGCAAATAAAGAAAAATAAATAAATAAATTACAACGGTATTGTTCACGTGATAAAGAAGATTTTATGATTTTAATTATGTTTTACAAAATGATAAAACATAAAAAAAGGTAAATAAGTAAATATTAATAAAAATAGTTTATACTCAAACTTCTAAAAGTTAATACGACCCTAATAATTGAGTAATAAATGTAGTGTTTTACAATTACTGTCCATCCGTGTCATCCACCCTCTCTCCTCTTTCCTTTGACCTATCAACCCCATGACGTTTATAATGAGGCTGATTAAACGTTCTCTCACTGAATTGATTTAGTAACATTAATAATTTCAATACAATTAATATTCAGCATACAATTTATACAATAATTGTTTTATCGGCACTTTTGACGCAATGCTGTAACACAGGTACATGGGGACCAAGAGTTAGGGAAATTTTAGGCGATAATTTTGACAATCCTTTTATTACTTAGACGACGTCCGCTCAATGGTGGCCATCGACGTGGACACTACTAGAGAAGTCTGTGGTGTCCGTGTTGTGTGGTAGTCAAGGTATGGATGTTGTGTATTAGTAAGAAGGGATGATAATTGAGTATTAAGCTTGCCAGTTGAATGTAAAACATGTCAATAGTACACGGTTTAGATTCAACGTAAACCTCTAGATCCCGTAATGTCCTCCTCACCCAATTAAAAATGGCTCTATCTAAGGAAAAGTCGACGATACTTAGTAACAATGTATACACTCATCACGGTCATACATCCCTCATGTTCAACCTTAACTTTAAGACCGACGTCTTAACGATGAATAAGAAATCATTTTTTCTAATACATAGAGACAATTAATTACTGTATAATACACGTCTTTAATGACAATTGTATCAAATTCTTCAGTAAACCTTCCTTTACTAAAATACATTCAATAACCTATGCTAACTAGTACTAATACTACACAAAATTTTTACTAATAATTACTAAATAACAGTGAATTTATTTTAATATAAAGAAGATATGTTATTTAAACAGTAATCATACCGAAAAATAAACATTTAATAACAAAATTAATTCAGCCTTATTTAAATAATGAAAAATTCAAACGATAAAACAGTACCAATTTACCTTACGTTTAAAAATAATACAGTGTTTTTAATTAAAAATAATTACTGAAAGAGCAATTAAATCAAGCTAGTGTGTGTAATCTATGAATTCATTAGAGATAAATGAATTGAAGGCGTATGTTTTTGATAAGAAACAGTACATTTGTAAAATCAGGCTTTAAGCCATTTTAAATTATTAAATGAATTTATTTTCCTTCTAGGAAATATAAACATTTTTACAAAGTAAAAAATGGAAATTGAGTAAAGTGGCCACTAGAAAAGATAAACTTAATTTAACTTACAATTAAAAGAAAAGAAAATGTTTTGAAGTATATTGGTTTTATTGAACTTACATAACCAATATTTTGGATTTATTTTATCATAAAGTATTTACTATTTATAGAAAAAATATGAATGCAGTTATATATGGTCCATTTTTTAAAGCACTTAAGTATGAGAAAATCCTTAGATGCCACAAATCGCCATAACGATTAGTAACACTTCAAAAACCACTTGCTATATTTATTGTGCAATATATTTCTTTCCATCACTTTTCTAAATTCCTGTGTAGTGTTTCAATGTTATCCTTCTCAGTGAAGTGATGTAGACAACTAAGAGACTTTGATGACGTAAGCATGGCCAAAAGAGAGCTGCCTCTAGTGGGGGGAGTTATGTGCCTCCCGAAAAGTAACAATGCTAGTGATAGTGATCTAGTGATATGGCGATAGTGATCTCGGCCCGGTCCAAGGTAGTGACTGCACTAATAGTGACCAGTGTGGGGTTAATGATCACAGGGTTGGTGGGGAACTCCTCTGGCTGGTTCGACTCCTCGTCAGGGGACACCCTTCCACTCCCCTACCGCCATCTCCACGGCAACAACAATCTTAGGAACAAGGTTTGTCAAATGATCTTTGTACGTTTATAATCATTATTCATAGAACTGGTCATAATTTTGTTCACTTGCATACAAATGTATACGTAAGTTTAGGGGTAAGTTTATACAAATGTATATATGTAAATAAGAAAGCCAATTACGCCGTTGTGCTTTGTAACATATCTGTGACAGTCTGACACCTTGGGTGGAATTGAGTTGCAGACTACACTCCGTGAGGTTTTCTCTTATATAAAACCAGCATATGTGTAACGTAAATATGAAGGAACTTTTAACATGTGTCCAAAATAACAGATTAAAAAAATTGTTTTTGAAGAATCAAAGTACCCCTGAAATAAAAAGAACAAGGATTCGATTGGATAGTAAATTATATTATTGTTACTAATAATAAATTTTTTATTAGTAATTCAAAAGTGTTCAGTAATGTTTAGGTTTAAATGGCAAACTTGCTTTCTTAAATTTCGACTTTAACAAAAATGAATAATTATCACGTAATGTATTTAACTCTAATAATAATTCATGGCTTGAAGAGTTGGGAACCTTTTGTATTATTTTTATTTTTATTTAAGGGTCTGTAGGACGGTAATTAAGAGATTTAAGAGTACTCCCATACTTTAAACAGGCTCGAGCCAGAACACACCGGTCGGTTTTTATCCAGCCCTTGCTAAACCGTTAGTCTAATAAGTCAATCAAACATAAACAGGCTTGTCTAAGCAGACGAGGGACGAAAATTCCTAAACTGGGCATCCCCCTCCCCACTAAAATCCACATGAAATTTAACAAAATTACGTAAATATACAATATATATTTCAACTCAAATCAACACCAACCACCTGTTACTAATATGTCAAACTTAACTTACATTGCTTGCCTATAATAGATCTATTTTTTACGGTTTGCCTTTAAAACTAGTGAGGTATGAACAGACTTGCATATAAGAGTTAAGTAAATGAATATTTAATGTCTATTGATGTATTTATGTAAAAATTAATAATTCTTCCTATATTAAGGGATCGACAGTTAGAAATTCTCATAATTTTGCTTGTCTAAATCAACATGGTATGAGATGTTTTTTATTTGATACCTAATAACATTTTACTAATAAATCCACTATTTGTTTTATTTATTTATTATTAAGACACGTTTTCTTTCCTAGAACACGTACTAAACCTGACCACCTTTAAATACGGATAAAATAATAAAGTGACACTGTAGGACAGTAACATTGAACCTAGACAGTGGGTGGGTGGGTCACATTTACTGTACGAGTATGGGTTAGTGGATGGATCAACACTAACGTACGTGTATTGGTTAGTGGGTGGATCAACACTACTGTACGTGTATGGGTTAGTGGGTGGATCAACACTAATGTACGTGTATTGGTTAGTGGGTGGATCAACACTAATGTAAGTGTATTGGTTAGTGGATGGATCAACACTACTGTACATGTATGGGTTAGTGGGTGGATCAACACTAACGTACGTGTATGGGTTAGTGGGTAGATCAAAACTACTGTACGTTTATGGGAAGGTAGGTGTGTCATCATCGTTGTATGTGTCTGTATCAAAATTGTTATGTTCTGTCACAGATTTCTTTATATAAAAATGACAAAATTTATAAAGCTATAATGTTAATGCATTGTAAATGAAAAAGCTATTGAAACCAAACATGTTCAATTTCAATAGAAACTCCAGACACGTTAGGACAAGTCATCGGTCATGATCAAACAGAACCTGATCTATAATCAAGATCAAAGGGAAAACCGCAACATTTGCTCTGGTTGCACCTTTTGAGTGCTTGTGAATTGTTGGCATTGTGTTACGACAAATCACTAATGGCTAGTAGAGTACTTGTACTGTAATCGACTGACGTTTTGTGTTGAACTTTACATAAAAAAATAAAAAAAAAAAAAATAACAAATAATACAATGAATGACTCATTTCATGATAATGTTAGTAATTTTTGCGTAAATAGTTTATACTTTATGTTAACGCCACAAGGCAAAAACTATGCGATATTGGTCGCTAAGTAAGGTAAGTATAAACCTGGGAGTAGTCCTACGTAAAGTTGTCATTAATTAGAATAGGTGACTCATTAATTGAACGCAAATCAAAAAAAGGATGTTAAGTGTTGTGATATTTTAATAAAGATAGTCGGAGGTGATAACTTATTTTCACAACACTAGTGAAGGTCACACAACACAAATTTATTACAACGTAAGTACATAATGTACAAATATTATTACGGTCACTTTCCGTAAACCACGTTTACTACCCTTAGAGTAACTCTACTCACGAAGTTTTACTCGTATTGTGATAAATTTGTGTTGTGTGACGTTACCTTGCATTCTACCAACAAGTAGTGCTAACTAAGACCCTATCAATGCTTATCTTCACTTGTGTTTCTATGGAAAACTGAGATGAATTAGTGTGCTATTTATTTGAATATTTTTACTTATTTGTGTTATCAGTGAGCCTAGAAGCATGTACGACAACATTTTAATTCCTAAATCACTGGATAAAAGAAAACAAAATAAATAGTATATTTCATAACAAGAGTGGAAAGTGGGGTTTTGCATGTTCGAGACCATATGTTTGAAGTGCGAGACTTGTCGAGCACTTCAATTGGTCGAGAACATACAAAACACTTTCACTCGAGATTTGAACGATACTTTTCACTACACTACGGAATAAAAACAGGTGTTGTTGACTGTGGAAAATTTTCGGTTGCAAACAATGTTACTTTCGGTAGTAAACAATAGACAGCTGTTGAAAATATGATGTTTCGCAGGTTGTAAACACATAACGAAAATAGCTGAACTCATAGTAGTGTAGTGAAAAGAGATTTACTTACTTTTACCGTAACTATGTTACAGTGGTATGACTGGCTTATTTAATGTTTGTGTGGGTGATAAGGGATGTGCATTTACAAACATCGCATTCTCGCAATATAGCTGGACTCGCTTCAGCTTGACAAGATGAAGTTTGTTCTAAATAAAACAAGTCAATAGTCTTAAATAAATAAACTAACGAAAATACATATGTAGCTAGTACAAAATTATTAAAATATATGTATTATAAATAATGGTAGTTTACTTATTTTTTTAAGGGCAGTCCGACTCCCATAAGAGCGTAATGTTAACTTTGGAACATATTTCTCAGGATCTATCAGAGATAGGATCATAATTTTTTTTATTTGAAAAAGGACTTGCTTGCCTAGTTCCTAGCATGAGCTTATTCAGTAAAAGTCATTTAAAATTTTTTTTTCAAAAAAAAATTAAAATACTAAATTTTTTGGCATTTTTTAAAAATATTTTAGTTTGTAACATGGAATTTAATTGACATTTTAAGAACACCTTCTGGGAGGAACTAGATTATAGTTCTAAGAACACCATGTAAAAATGTCATCACTATAGGACTTTTAGTTTGGGAGATATGTGTTCCGAAAGATTAAAAACTAACGAGTTTCGGGAAATGCAAAAAAATGACCAAACTCGACTGCCAAACCAGCTAAAACCTTTTTACTGAAAGTTTGAGGTTCATGACAAAACCTACAAACAGCTATTTCACAAAGAACACTTGTCAACTGCTTGAAATCAACAATATCATACTGAAGAGAGCTATTTTTTCTGTATAATAAGAAAGTTTGGATTCAATTTTTTTTTTAGAGCTTGAAATAGACTTAGATGTTACACTTGAACTAGGCCTAGGACTAGATTCCCCTGCACTTGCTTTGCTGTGAACTCTAATAATTTTATAGCACTTCCGCTTGTTCCCCACCTTCTTCTTATTTCCCATTTCAACTACTATTCTAAATAGCTAATTACAGTAAAAAATAGTACACAAACTTGTAATCACAACACAAATTAAAACTTCAAACTGTAAACATAACCATAGCAACACAAACAGACAGTCATTAGGATGCAACAAAGCAGACGTCAGCTGTAGAGATGTTGTCAGGGTGACCAACCACACACAATAAAATATACCTTGTGTATAATATATAGAAAATATCCCTCCATTAAGCGAACTAAAACGTGCGTTGTTTTAGGTAGAAATCTTGTCATAAAAAGCTTGTGAACCTCCTACATATTTATTTTTTTAAGGACATTGCAAATTTTTAACTATAAAATGTTATATACCATTGTAAAGAGAATTTTTCAAAGAATACTAACTAATAAAAATCCAAAAATCGAAAAAAATTATATTTTTCATGTTGGACTGCCCTTAATTTAGTATGACTAATATATTTGCCCTAAAATGCATTTAAAAATTCTAGAGTATTGAATATAAATATTAACTTTCAAAATATATTCATAGATATAAATTGATAAGCCATTGTAAATGTATAAACTAGTTCACGTTAGGGCTACTATTTTAATATATTGAATGATAAATAGAATGAAGTACCCTTTTTATTCATTTTTATAAAAATATATGACCGGTTTCGGCTCTTAGGTGAAAGAAGATGGCCTAAGAGCCGAAACTGGTCATATATTTTTATAAAAATGAATAAAAAGGGTACTTCATTCTATTTATCATTCAATTTATATAAATTGAATTTATCCAAAAAAATAATAAAATATTTCAGAATGATATAAAGTGAGAAAAAAATAAACAATAAACTAGTAAATCTATAAAAAATGTAATTTCTTTATTTACACTTTTTTTGTCACTATTACGATCATATAAGGGGATCGTAAGAGTGATGTGGAATATTTTATGACTGTTACGTATATTTCTTGCAATAATTTATCCTTGGTAGTTATAGTTATGGAAGTTTTCGGCAGTATAATAGTCTAATTATGTCTATGTCTTATAAATTGTAAATCTCGTTGTATAGCTCTAATATTATATTTTTCATAAGACAATATACATTATATAATTAGTCGTACACCTACTAAAAATTAATTACCAATTGCATTTAGTTTTTAAAGTAACTTGCTCTCCAATAATAAAAAAATATTGTCATTGATGAAGACATGCTCTTGCCAGAGTACATAATCGCTGTCTATTACCATGTAAAGTGAAGTGCTATTGGCCGGCATTGTTCAGTACCTAAGCACCCTTAACACAAGGGCCAGGTAGTGTCTGAAGGGTCAAGTAACCACTAGACCAAGAATGAAGGGCTGCAAGTGCACATTTATACATTAATACGACAGTACCATCAGAGATCTAAACTGTGGGTCAGAGAAATATTAGAGTGGACGATATTGCATATTTATCAATTTTTATCCCCTTCACACAAATATTTAAAAACTTTGGTTTAAGGGTTGTAAATCAATCATTATTATTCATGAAATTTTTTTATCAAAGTAATTAATTAGTCTTCTTATCAGTAATAAATGTGTTGAGGAAGGAAATTATAAAAGAATCTTTGTAGAGATATGGATACGAAAAGAGGTTAGTTTGGCCTTTCAAGGTGCATAACTCAGTAATTAAGAAATTTTGCGTTATGATTCTTTAACATTTTACTGTTTCAAGGAAATAGTTTGGAGAACGGTACCAACTTTAAAGTAAAATTTGAAAAAAAATGTAGTTCAAGTCCAACCAATTTTTTTTCTAAATGTGAGATCTGTACAAAAATATAGTTGAACTGTCTATAGTATATATTAGGCAAAAAAATAGATTATTCATGTTAACCTCTTTGCTATAGCATACTATAAGTTTGAGAGTTATGTTCTGTTGTACAATCTGAGGGGTGAGATGGGCAGGGTCAGTTAAGTGGGAGAAAAATGGGAGGGAAAAACTGTGTATATGTGACACTGAGGTACTCCTAGTGACTTTTGTCAAGAAATATTAAACGAAATGTTTTGGGCCGCCCCTTGAGAAATACCCTGAATTTTTATACAGTGTAAAGCTTGTTATATTATAGTACCATTTTATCCGAATCATTCCAACAGTTTTGTGATGAAATAATTAGGTAATAAAAATATGACTTGAAGTACAGAAATGATAAGCTTAATTTTAGTGAACAATTTTAATACCATTTAGAGACAATAAAACACACGAGTGCCAAAACTATACGTGATTAAGAAATCTAAAAATTCATAGTAACTTAATCTTTTTACAACTTGTATTTCTTTTATTGCCTAAAATATAACATAAACTCTTAATTGATGCTAATTTATACTAAAAAACTATTATAATCTATCTAAATCAGATGTATTGAGAGTTTTATATAATTATGTATATTATGTTTCTATATATACTATATTAGATGTTATTTCCAATAGAAGCCAAAATGTATTCTATAATTCCCCACTAAAACTATAAGTTGAGATTTAATGTTGCAATAAACATTTTTAATAGACGATAACATTTTTCTGTTTGAATTTAATACTAATAGTTTTTTAATTAGCATAATACGTGTTGGTACATATACAGTACAAGTAAACGTCACACAACACACATTTATTACAATATATGCACAACAATATTTGTGCTTATATTGTAATAAATTTGTGTTGTGTGACATTCTCTTATACTGAATTTAATACTGTAGTGTAGGCTACTAGGTCTTAAATTATATAGTTTTTACACAAATACATTTTTCAATAAGCTATTAATTTCACTTACTAAGGGATAGTGGGCCTTAGTTTGTAACTATGTCTACTTTAAATCTTCAACACTGCACACAATAATTCGAAATCCATACTCACTCATACCTTGACGATCTGTGTTTTACAAAGAAATAAATAAAATTATCAAATTTGGTAAAAATATATAAACCTACTGGTTTACGTATATTTTGATTATAAATATGTATAAATAAATAATATTTCTCATAATTAATACAAGTGAGATACATTGTAGTGAATAGTTAGTTATTGAAATGATAATAAAAATATTAAAACATTTAATTTAGAATTTGATTTTTAAATTCAAATATCAAACGCAAAATAGCGACAAAAGAAGATTCTGCTGTACGTAGAACGATAGTGCTGTATTTAATTAAAAGTTTAACTGTTCAAAAATAAAACTGTGGCTTTAATATTAAATTTGAGAGTGGTATTGGATCTAATAAACTTAATAACTTTCCAGCTTTTATTTGTCCTGTTAACTAAATGTTAAACTGTACATTTATTTTAAACTTCATTATTCGCTTTGGATTTTAATATTTAATAAGAAAAGTAAATCGTAAGGTGACTCCAAAAAATAAAAAATGAAGCTTATATAAAAATATATGGTACAGTTGTATAGTCTCGTTTATAAACTATATACAAGGCATTAAATGTGTACTTTAAGATGATTTAACTTGACGTGTCTAAAATAACTTGTTACGTTTCGTCGTAAACCCATTCATTTGGTCTTCACCATCATAAAATGTTGTTGTGTTCACAACTGTACATTTATGGGTGGGTGGGAGGGAGACCATTATACGAATCAAGGTGGTGGGACTGTTTACACAACCATACGTGTATAGGTGGGTGGGAACTGAGAAGGTCTTTATCACAATACGTGTATTGGTAGGTGGGAAGGTCTCTACCACAGTACGTGTGTAGGTGGGTGGGAACTTGAAGATCTTTACCACAATACGTGTATTGGTAGGCGGGAAGGTCTCTACCACAGTACGTGTGTAGGTGGGTGGGAACTTGAAGATCTTTACCACAATACGTGTATAAGTGGGTGGGAAATTCTTCACCGCCATGAATATCGAGTGAGCTAGAGGGTCCTCATCACACAGCATGGTGGGGTTGGAGGTCCTTTTATGAACCATCTTGATTGGATATGGTTTATTATACTATGACTTTAAATATGCAATAGGTACGGATCAGCTACATGTAGGAATATATTATATGCTACATTTAAGTAATTGTCAGTAATATTACGATTACATAATCACCGTCTATTATGTACCATGTAAAGTGAAGTGCTATTGGCCGGCATTGTTCAGTACCTAAGCACCCTTAACACAAGGACCAGGGAGTGTCTGAAGGGTCAAGTGGTTAAGTGCAAAGGGCTGCAAGTGCACATTTATACATTAATACGACAATACCATCAGAGATCTAAACTGTGGGTCAGAGAAATATTAGAGTGGACTTTTAAAATACCGTCCGAATATCTTGGATTTTTTAACCTCAATATTGGGAATGGTTTATGGTAAACTAGTAACTATTATAACTGACTAGTTTAAAAACAAAAATTAAAGAACTTAATAATAATGTATTTTAAAAAATAAAGAGCGTAAATTTTAATAACATCTAAAGCCATATGTACATTGCTATGACTACAAGTAGTAAATTAAAAAAACCTTACAAGCAGTGTAGCACAATTACAATGGTAATGAATTTTTACTGAAAAAAGATAGTACAAAGTGATGTGAAAATCGTTTCCTCAAAATTAAACTGATCTGTGAACGGAACTGTGAAAATATCTATCTATATTCAAACATCTAAAATGTAATTAACCAACAATTAACCTTTAAAATAATAATATAATAATGCATATTATATAGCAAATGTATTATTTTAGTCACTTTTAAATAAAATAAAGAATTCAGGAGAGCCATTTATAACAAAAACTGTTTATTTTATCGTACTGCAAAATTACAAAATAATACGATATCCTATTATTTTACAACAACCTCAATTGTTATAGTAAAAAAGTTATTAGAAAGTATATAGTTATTGAAACTTTTCATTTAGTTAAATCCTTCATTTTAATTCACTTGACTGTTACTAAAGTCCCACATATTCATAAATATTACCAATTATTATTAAAGTATAGTAGATTTATTATTTTTCTTTGTGTAAATAAAAGTTACACATTTATGAAAGAACATTCAGTATTCTATGTTTGCCTTTTCATTCTCATATGTAAATAAAAATATTAAGTCAAATTTTGGCCCTTATTTAGAATAAAAAATACATCGCCACTTTTTAAAGATAAAATATAAAATATGTCTAAGCAAAGTTATTTTCATAAGAAAACTGTTTCAAACGAAAAGAACTAAATTCTGAAGAAAACATTTCAGTTGAATTTTTTCTTATAAGTAGATTACAGAAAAAATCCATTTTCCTTCTGTAAATCTGTTCTTCTTTCATTTTGGATTACAGAAAGAAAGAAACAGAGATCGCATCCAAAAATACACGTGTGCCGAGTATTTAAAATCATAGACTACTATTAGGAATCATTTAAAGAATATGTTAAACATTTGTGGAAATCGACATGGTGTTCATTCTTCCGGAACCACGCCTTTTAGTTTTGTATTTCCATTTTAGTAGTCGGTGGAGATCTTCAGCAAATTATGTATAATACATTGTATTGATCGGTTAAATATATATATATATATATATATATATATATATATATATATATATATATATATATATATATATATATATATATATATATATATGGCAACCGATACGCCTTCAGATTGGATACTTAAGATATAATTGCAGTCAACTATGCAAACCAATTTATTATTTGTGTAAACAGTTCAGTGTAAAGGTGTAACAAGTTATTACACATTTTTACCGTGCACGCTCCTTCGAAAATAATTTATATTCGTGCAGTACGTTGTAATATCACCACGGCTTTACTAAGGCCGTTTAATTTTAAATTCACGCGAAGAGCTCCTCTTGTGGTCAAACAGGGTGTGAATAAATTAGGTTTACCTAATTTAAACAATTTGTGTTTTAAGGGATCCATCCAAGAACTGAAAATATTCGGTTCTCCTGCCTTGGCGGAGTTGCAGTGCGAAAACAGTTTTAAGGTAAGTTGTTTAGTTCTTTCATCTTTAAATGAGTTGTTTTAGCTTGAATATCTGAAGATATTATTTGGTGTACTAAAAACAAAATTTTAATGCACCAAAATGAACTGTCAGGTATTTTTTTAAACATCACTAATCATCAGTCATTAGTAGACACATTTTAAAAGTACTAATTCATGTAAGAACGTAGCTTACTATTTCTCCAAGAAATTATAACTGACTGTAAGGTAAAACAATTAATGTTTTGAGGCTTTTTTGATAATAGTATAACTGTTACGATAAATGTCAACAAACAATCTCGTTGAAGGAAGATCTCTTCAATTACATATAATGAATCACGATTCATTAAAAATAACACAACTATATTGGTTTAGTTATGTCTCTATTAGGAGTTGGTACGATTTTTTAACATGTTTTGGTGCATATTGTTATAACGATATAAATAAACGTTTAAAAACTGTATATAAATTAAAATAGAAATATTTCTTCCAGTTAGTTGTAAATAATTACTATTGAAACTAATAATTTTCAGTCAGTAAAAATATTCCTCAAGGAAAATTCTTTAATACCTATATTGTACCTATTCAATTCAGTAACAGTTCTAAAACAAACATTATTTTTCAGTTATTTAGTTACTAAGATAGCACTATTTCACCAAATAGTATTAAACCCGTCTTAAATAATTAGTACTTTCCACCACGAAAAAAAGTTAACCTAACGAAGGTTATTTTTAACTTAAATTTCAGATTGACCCTTTAAGTGTCTTAGGAAGCAACATAATTATATTTTAATTCATAGAGCTAATAAAATGTTTTTCAACCTAAACATGTTCATAATATAATTAGTCATTTCTAAAGGGTTAAAAACAAACCAAAACAAAGTTTGTATGGTTAATATTTTGCAATAAAATAAAGTACACAAACAACACGTTTTATAAGATGTAATTAAATCATTTAAAAAGAAAAACTTAAAATAAAAAACAAGTACACAATTTAGTAATGATAATGTTTACTTTACGTCGCAGTAAATAAATAAGAAAAAAAAAACATAATATACCTCGTATACCATGATATAGTCTGCAATTTACCTATTAGTTAATGGCCATTTATAATACATAGATTACGTCTAGTTTGTAACAACGACTACTACATTCATCACACTCGTTCAATATCCATGCTTGCCCACATCTCTGTCTTAAGAATAAATAAATAATATACACAAAAAATAGTCTGTAATAATAAAAAGCATCCAAACGAAACCATGGTTAAATTGTTCACCATACATTTAAAATACTTGTAAAAACAAGGTTTTTTTGTTACCCTTGAGAGAGCTGCCCGTAAAAACCACGTACGATAACGACATGATCTTGCATATTCCATGAGGTCACCCCGGGGGTGTTTAGCCTCCAGCGGGTCCGTGTTTCCCCACGTTATGAACTGTTTATTGAGTTATTTTTCTTCTCAGAAGTTGAAAATAATTCATTATTTTTGTAACACATTTTTTTAAATTTGATTTTATTTTGTTTTTTTTTTGTGTGTTTTTATTTTACTACCCTGATTTATTCAATATACACGTATTCAAGAAAATTACATGTAAAAATAGTCTTTTTAATGTTATTATTCATCATTAAGACACTGATCGTAGATATATGGGAAAATATGAGGGTGAAAGAGTGTGATGAATGTAGATGAACGAGTGTAGTCATTGTTACTAACTAAGGTTTACTGTTCCTTAGAAATATCCCATTAGCTAGTGGAACATCTTTACATGGAATTCTAAGATTTTGAACCAGCTGAGAAGTCCGATACTCAGTCATCCAGTGGCAACCATTGAGCTGACGTCGTGTCGTTTTAAGAGGACAGAGCATAGAACCTATCGCCTACAATCTCGGCATCAGTTTGACTCCAAATCGCTGGATTACACTGTTGCACAACTAGAGCCGAAATTAATTGAGTTAAACTAATTTTTTTTTTTTAATCTCTTCAATAATTTCAGTGCATAACTATACGACTAAAATAAATAAACAACTATTTACAAACTTTATACATACATATGAGCCGATTATTATTACTTTGCAGTTATTTCAGCTGAAGTTTTTTTTTCGTTGAAATATTAGAAAGAACGATACTTTTTCAGATGAGTTATATTATAGCCGGCGTTAGTGGCGTAGTGTTGTAACCCAGCTACTTGGGTACAAAGTGCTGTAAGATTATACGTGATAGGTACTATACTCTGTCCTCGTAATACCAACACGACGGCCGCTCGATGGTTGTCATAGACATGGATACTACTATAGAAGTCTGGGGTGTCCATGTTGTGTAGTAGTCAGGATCCGTATGTTGTTTATGAAGTATCCGGCGCGTCAATTACCTGACAATCATATCAATACAACATGGTTAGGATTCCACGTAAAGCTGTAAGTCCATTACTAACGGATCAATTATTATAGATAGTTAAGTTGAACATCAACTGTGTTGAGAAGTTCTCATCAAATTTGTTCTCATCTATTTCTGCGGGTATGAGTGTAAACGTTACATCTTTAT
The DNA here is from genome assembly GCA_035578905.1 of Stictocephala bisonia. NCBI lineage: Eukaryota > Metazoa > Arthropoda > Insecta > Hemiptera > Membracidae > Stictocephala > Stictocephala bisonia. The sequence continues at coordinate 68,188 of JAQJVL010001131.1, forward strand.
ACCTTTTCATACGAAACAAAATGTATTTAGAGTTGGAGAAATATACAATTTGTTACAGTTCCAGAGGATTTGTAATGCTCGAAAATTTGCAATAATAAAAATAGTGACTACATCTTTTTTTAGCTTTAATAGCTTGTAGGTACTTTCACTGAAACCACTTGTGCGATGTTCCTGCTTAAATTTTTTTTTTAATCATGTAAAAATAAAAATAAATAGCAGTTAATTAAACAATCTGGTTAAGGTAAGTTACAGTTCCTTTCTCTACAAGGGGGTTGCTATGGAATTAAAATATACATGGATGTCGTTTTATGTGAAAATGTTGCTGTAAACCGGTATCAATTATGTAAAACAAATGGCTGTTCATTTGTCACTGGGCTATTAATTAATGATACTTTCTAAGGAATTGTCGAACTTAGATTGTAACAATCACTAAATTCACTCATATACACTCATCACACTCATTCGAAATCCATATCTTGACAATCGGTGTCTTATAAATAAATAAAATCTTAAATATCATTTATGATGTTAGAACTTATTTCAAGTGACTTTATTCCAATTGAAATTGGAAAACAGTTACATACAAATGTTAAACTCCGTATAAATCTGTTAGTTTCACCTAAGAAAAACCTTTTTATAAACCACCTCCGGTAATGAAAAAGCCATGCATATTCCATGAGGTCAGCCCGGGGGTGTTTAGCCTCCGGCGGTTCTGTGTTTTCCCACGTTATTACTTGTTTATTCGAGTTATTTTTCTTCCCAAAAGCTGTGTTCGTTTTGTTTTACCCATTACGTTTTCTGGAACACTGTGTTTTATCTGTCCCTGAACATTGCGGCTTGGTTTTTTAACGTGTACAACGATAATATTTGTTGAAGGAGGCTGATATGTTACAATCACACCCTAAAATGAATTTTAAAAGCGTAGTATTGACAATAATAATAATAAAATATAAAATCCAATAAATATATACTAGATACGTTGGTATATTTATTTCGACATAACTAATGGCAGTTGGTAGTATCATCGACCTTTTACCTCGGTCTGCAGATATAAGATAGTAGTTATTTAGTACTCTTTCCAAAAGGTCTTTTCAAAAGCCCTTTGTTGGACGATCTGCATGCCCAAACATTTCAAGTTTAACAAAAGTAACTCAACAAACGTTTAAAGTAGCTTAAAGTTGTTCTGTTACTTTTGATTAACTTGACAGGTTTTGGGAATCCAGATTTTGTATCATAAAGATCCACTAACAAAGGGCTTTTCACTTCCATCACAAGTAGTCTTGACCAGCTGTTTTATATTATATATAAGAAAATCTTGACAGTTTTAAATAGACACTAAAAATATGTCTACACCAGATTAAACATATACATCCATTATATATAGATAAAAACACCGTAGAGCTTGAGAATCATTGGGCATTTAGAGCCACTAAGGTTGGGGCGAGGGACAGGAGACTTTCTTCATTTATGATATTTTTTCATTACGTTTAGTCTTTGAACTTTAAAATGAATGTAATTAAATCAAATCGTCTTCTACCTTGCTAGAGATATTTCGTTGGGTACTATTCGCTAATAGAATTAAATATTAGAAATAAATATTAGAATTAAATATTGGGGACTCGAACTTTGGACCTTGCACTCGAAAACAATGGTCACTGAGCTGCCTAAATAAACATTTCTATTTAAATATAAAAAACATCGATATACGGGATAGACAGTGGCCGAGTTCTAAGGCGTCTGTTCTGGTGCCGTACCAAAGTTAGAAATAGCTCAGATTCGAATCCTCTCATTGGCTGTTAGTTTTTTAACAGTCGTTTTCACCTTGTACTATTACTAATTCTCTCCCTTATTTTATTTAAATAGGAGGTTGGACTCTCCTTCTACAAAACAAAAATAAATAAATAAATAAAAAATAGTAATAATAATATAGACTGTATGTTTTTAAGACTTACTAAACCTATAGAGTCAATAATTCTCATTATATTAACCATTCACCATAAACTCGTACTGAAGTAAAAAAGCCATTTGTTATAACAAAGGAAGTTTAAGTCGACCTCTAAATTGTTACTTTAATACTGGGATCCCAGCTGGTTGGTTCGAAGTTTGCAAACAATTGCAGATTGTTGGAAATTTGCTATTCTAGGTTTACAGTTGGCTGAATTGCTGTTACTGTAATTTAAAAGTTTCAATTACTCTAGTTTTAACAAAATAAGATATTATTTTAATAATCGCATTCAGAGTTATATAATTGTATTATAAAGCTAAAAAATGGAGTAAATAAAAGAGGAGAAGTTGAGTAGTTTGAAATATATACTATTTTAATTTATGATAATATTAGTAAAAGGACTACAATTTCACCTATAAGCCGGATAAAATTATACAGATAAACAAATTAAAAGCATGAAGAAATGATTTTTGTTTGTTTTTTCTTTATATTTTTTCGTTCGTTCGTAACTTACGTGTTTTGAAGATTGGTCTAATCCAACTTCCTATTGTTCTGAGTGACTATTCACCATTAGAGTAAGAATGAATTAAATATCTTTGTATGTTTGATTGCGACCTTGATGTGAATAAATGTTTTATTTGTCTATATTTATATATTATTTACAATCTGACGATTGCGATACATTGATGTTAAATGTTTATTTTTGCAATAAAAAGAATTATTATTATTATTATTCTAATAGCTGTTAAATTGATTACTTTTCGATTATAACAAATAAGAATTTTATGACCAAGGATTGGTATATCACTTAAAAATATCAGTCAAATTACTTTTAAGTTATGTCTTGAAGCCAATTTTCGAAAGTAAATATTCGTTTTTAAAATGGTTAAACATATACAAAGGCTACACTGGTTTCGTTTTTCAAAACCTCCGTAGAATGGCCAAATTTTGAAGAGGTAAAAAACACTTTTTGTGGGAAAAACAATTCCCCCCACCCATATCTCCAATCCTAATATCCATATCTATAAGAATGTATATTAACTTATAATACAATTAATTGTTAATTGTTTACTAACCTGTACCTAAACTTACTTGAAATACAATAATGTCTTAACTTCTTCGGAAGTAATCTTTTTTAACCCCCTGGAAACTAAATTGAAAAAAAGCATAAAATCATATTTATGATATGAAATACGTATTACTTCCATGTAATATCCATGGTTGAAATGAAATGAAAATCCATGGTTATATCATCGATATGTATTTGAATAATCTTAATTGATTTAAAAATGACGTAACATTGTCAAATTAGAAGCGTAAAGTATTTAGAAAGCTCGTGTATTACAAAGTCCCTTTAATTAAAGCACACAAAAGACTTCTGAGGAGAAGTTGGTTAAGTTAAGGAACAGGCCACTGTCATGCAACAAGAAGTTTAACTTTAATATTGTAACTTCCGGTTGTTAGACATAAAATCTGCATTTTTAATTGCGATTTTGGAGGATTTTGTAACGTAAAAACCATAAACTTGGAATTAATGTAACGTGTATTTTGTGTAAAAATAATCACATAACTAAGAGACATTCTTTAAATAATTGTACATAGCCTAAAATAATCTGTTATCAAAGGAAACCATACAAGAAGTATTATACGCATTAACAATGTAGGTATTTTGAATATAAATAGTATTATAATAAATTTTTATTACAAAAATTAAAAGTACTAATATGATATACGTTTTAGCTAAAAATATAATCATGCTTGGTTATAGATACCTTTAAAAAAGTTACAAAAAGTCCCCGCCCCAAATAAAATATATAAATTACAATTACAATTTAGAAAAATTTTTATACGCTTCAAAATCAAAAAAGATTATACTTTATAAAAGTAAAGCTTAAGTGAAAGCTTAAACACTACCTGGAAAACTGGGGTAAGATAATGTTTTCCAACATATGTATTAATTTATTGTAATTTATTAAAATCCGTGATTTTCGAACAGGATAATACCCATGGTTATAACTTAGTTAATTTATGCCACTCTAATTAAATATTGACGTGAAAGCATAAATCCTCCCACCCACCAATACACTTACATTACTACACACCTACCAATTCACGTACGAGACATAAACCCACCCATCCATACAAGTTCACTGGCATTGATACATTCACCTGTTAAAACCTAAAAAAAAAAAAATAGCTAAAATATAGATTATACCCGTCCCGTTCTAAAACATCTTTATAAGTTTGAAGTTCATTCTCTGACCTTATCAATATCAGCAATATCACTGAGAGACCAAATTACGGCACAGTTGAAAAATCTGGTAACAGAGCATTCCTGTGGTTTTTACAAAATACAAAAGATAGGTCCTAGTTTACTGGGAAAGGGATTTTTGGGTGATCTATATATTTGTATATGGTGGTATTTAACCATCTACCCCCCACGAATACATTTACAGTATTGTACTGCCATCCTACACGTGTAAGGGGCTATTAACCCACCCACCCAATTCTACACATATGGTAGTGATGACTCACCCACCCAAAACGTGTAGTAGTGAAGATTACCCACCCATACAACCATTATAAATCATCCAAAATAATAGAAAACATATTTATTGAGATATTTTCATAGGTTTTGATTTAATATGATTTATTTCAGTCACTTATAATTTAGAAGAAAAATTTGTTTTAAAATGTTCAAAATATTACAAAACTTATATTTTTTCTTTTGAGAGATCCACTCCCTCCCTCCGTGTAAAACCACCTACGGCAATGAAATAGGCTTCCATATTCCATGAGGTCACCCGTGGGTTTTAGCTACCGGCAGTTTCGTGTTTTCCCACGTTACGACCTGTTTGTTTCAGTTATTTCTCATCTCGCAAACTAAGGTTGTTTCTTTTCCACGCAAGTTGTCTGGGAAATAACGTTTTGTCTCCCTATAGACTTTAAACCTGGTTTTCTTTAACATATGGATTTAACAACGTCGTAACTCATAGTCAACTGTTTTATCTGATTTCAAAATAAAAAATATTGTTACAAATTGCACAGTTTAAATAAGCTTTAAGTTATATTTCTATTTAAATGTCGATATTGTGTTCATAAAACATTCAAACGATGTAGAAAACGGATGTTGTTAACATATTAAATGTTAAATCTATGTTATTTGAGAGATATTTATTTCAAATAACGTGCGGCATTATATTACTAATTGTTATAATTGATTATTAGTTTGGAAACGTATTTTCAAAATTATTCAGTATAATATAAATAGAATAGAAAATATAACATATGACGTATCTAAGAAGAACATCTTCTAACTAAGAAGGGACAATTGTACTCACGATTACTTAAACCTAACATTCAACATAACCAAATGATATGTTTTAGTAAAAACAACAATTTTGTAATAAGCTATTCTTTTCATATATTTGTGTTGCAACTGTAAAATAGGCTAGAGAGACAGTAGCAAAACACTAGTGGTAGGAAAGGCAGTCATAAAATATCACCTGTAGCCTAGACGATCATAAAGTTCATATAATATTACTAGTTGGCAAGACAGAGGAAAAAATAAAACCATTTGGTGAGACACTCATAAAATTAAAAACAATAAGCAAAGCAGTCATATTGCCTGTAATTTAGACAATCATGAAACATTACGAGTAGACAAGACAGTCATAAAATATTACCAGTATATGAGAGTCATAAAATATTTCCAGTAGGTGAGACAGTCATAAAATATTACCAGTAGGTGAGACAGTCATAAAATACTACCCGTAGGTGATACGGTCATGAAATATTACCCGTAGATGAGATAGGCTTAAAATATTACCAGTAGATGAGACAGTCATAAAATATTACCAGTAGGTAAGGTAGTCATAAAATATTACCCGTAGATGAGACATTCATAAAATATTACCAGTAGGTGAGGTAGTCATAAAATAATATCATTAGGTAAGGCAGTCATAAAATATATCAATAAATTAGGTGAGAGAGTCATACAATATTACCAGAAGATGAGGCAGTCATAAAACGTTACCAATAGGTAAGAGAGTCATAAAATATGAATAATGAATAATAATGAATAATGATCTTTATTCACAACAGCTTGACAATTAAATGAACACAGAACTTAGGTGAATAGTACTAACCACTGTTTCCAGTAATGTGGTTAGTGACCAAAAATAATAATAATAAAATAAATTAACAAATAATTCAGTCCAGTCTCTTCTAAGTATTACAGTCTTGTATATAATTAGAAAGGCACTCTGTAGCGTCAATTAAATTCAAGCTACTACTATAATAACAGTACTAGAAAATTAAACTAAAATTAATATTTTACAGTTTGTAAACTAATATTTTCTATAATTTACTCTAAGTTAAGGCCTGACTCAGACAACTTGTGTCATATATAGTGTATAACCAGTTCTTTAGCTTGTGGCAGAATTCCTTATTGTTGTTGCTTTCTTTAATGTATAATGGTAATTTATTGAAATAATTTGGGCCTAAGTAATTAAAAGATTGTTTGAAGAACATTTTGTTTACTTTGGGTTTGATAAATAATCTATTCTTGTTACTTCTCATATCGTGATGAATTCTGGTTGAGCCTCTATTGCCACTTCGTATATGAAATAATTTTAATGTTTTATAGATGAATAAATGTTGGATGGGTAAAATTTTTAATAAATAGAATAAAGGTAAAGAAGAGTCTCTTGCATTTGCTTTCAGGATTATTCGAATAGATTTATTTTGAATTGTTCTAATAGTATTTATTGTTGTTTTACAAGTCCCCCCCCCCAACAAATAATGCCGTATTGTATCCTTGAATGAATCAGACCATAGTACAGAGTTTGCAGTAAATTTACATCACAAAAATTTCTAAGAAAGTAAAATTTTCTTAAATTAAATCTAGTTTTATTTATCAAATCACAAATATGCTTTTTCCAGGACATTTTGCAGTCTAAAGTTAACCCTAAATATTTAAAGGTGGGGACTTGCTCAACAGCACTACAGCCACACGTCTCACCTTCACAATCAAATTTATGATAAACTATAGGGTTTGCGAATCTAAAGCCGGTCATGTGAAAGTTAACATATTTAGTTTTTTTTTACATTAACATGCATTTTATTCTTGAAGCACCATGACCGCAAAATGTTCAAATCATCGTTAATACTCATTTGGAGATTTAATTCATTTTTGTTGGAGGATACAAATGCAATGTCATCGGCAAATGCACTAACTTATTAGTCTGTCATTAAGTGAGACAGACATAAAAGCAGATCATACTACATCTAAATGAGAGCCCTTAATCTATTATATTAAAACATTGTTTTTATGAACGTTACTTATACGTATGTCACCGTATTTACAACAAGAAAAACTAACATATAACAATACTGTGAATGGGACTTAAACTGTTTGCCCCAACAGAGTGTTCTGCGGGTTATGGAAGCCAAGACTACATACACGGATCGTACATACATGGAAGCCAAGATTACGTACACGGATAAACATAAGCAATGTAACTATTTTATCAAATAGATTTTCAATATAACATTCTAGCGCATTTGTAAGATTAATATTTAACTATTTTATCTTGAGGTTACCGTATCTTTCGTTCAGCTATATTATTAATAAACAACAGAGACCCTTTGGTTAAACCTTAGAATACTGTTAAGAAAGTCAATTTGGTTGTCTGAAGCTTTTGGCTAAACAACAATGCAGAGCACACACGTCGAGGAAGTTCATTCAAGCAAGGAATACGTTGACTTTCATGTAATAAGGAAGTTTAGGCAGCCTGTAGTTGTGCCCGCGGCTTATTGCTACCAAGTTTGCAAACATTTTCAGGTTGTCGGTGATTTTCTTGGGGGAGTTCATAATTGGTTTCTAGTCTTGTAGCTGAAACGTTTCACTCTGTGTAGTAACTATTTTACTTTATGTTAAAAAAATATTCCATGCAGCACTGATGTATCTATTTCATAAATATATCTGCTGCTATAAGGCTGTAAACTCAGCATATTGTGTGTTATAAATACTATAGTTTAATATAATTACTTTCATATCTATACTTTATAATCATACATTAATACTTTAATATCTAATCACTATTAAAATGCAATCGTACCAACACACTATTTACTTTATATTTTCTTTAATTAATATACCAACGAAGAAAGAGAATAATACCCTTGTACCTGTATGGGTGGTTCGTTTGTGATGCAAGTCTATGGATTAGTTGGTCTCCATTGAGTTACATTTATGGGTGGGTTGGATGGGTCATCACTAACGTACGTACCTTTCGATACAAAATGTCAGATATCTGCGATATCTGTGAGGGTGGGTAGGATGGTCACTATCACAATATATGTATGATGAAGGGAGGGCGTAATAGTTTAAACAAAGTCAGCCATGCTCGCTCTATCTATCATAAACCACATGACTTCCAATTTAAATCCTTTTGCAAGAGGCGAAGGAATATAGTTAGACATTTTAAAGAGGCCAGGGCTCGAATTTTGACTAGATTATTTTCAGTCTATACATTACTTTGTTGACAGCAGTTATGAATTACAAGATTTTTTATACACATATCAGAAGTATTATACATTTTTTACAAATGATTTTCACTTAGTGGAATTTCAGTGTGGCTCTAATGCGCGGTGTTGCCAAGTGTGGTATATCCGTTGAAGAGACGATGGTCCGTAATTAATTACTATTTCAGGCAGAAATCCACTCAACAATTTAAAAAGGTTTAAATGTAAGGTTTAAAAAGTAGTCTAATAGAAACATATATAAATGAAGAGATAAGAATTGGGAAACAAAAATGTAAAAAAAAAAAACAACGTAAAACTCCACGACCATAATGTACATTCTCAATATCAAAGAATTAGGTAATAAAAGAGATAAAGTTAGAGAACTGAAATGTGGCAACAGTGCAAAACATACAGGTGGGCGTTGCTATGGTTACGGCTGGCTTACATCCTCACACCATTGGTCGTAACACTTACAAAACTCCTCGTAGTTCCAGCATTTCCTGTTAGAGTGCTCCAAAGTAAAATAGTGGCGTTCAATAAATAACCAATAGAAAATTATAGAATATTAAAGTAGATAATTATGAAACTTACTTAGTGATTTGAAATTCAATATCTTGCCTAATGAGACATTTTATATTCACTGGAATACATTTGATATGAACCCTTTCATAAGTAATATAAACATTTTACATATTCTGTAAATATTTTATACTACAGTTTATAGATTTATTTTACTAAAAAGTTATGGTTTTAAAATGTTATTGTCATTATTTTTAAATATTCTTTAGTCAGTAATGGAAAATTGATCCGTGGAATTTAATTTTTCAACTTTAAATTTAGATCAACGTCTAAAGTTTGTTGTGCAACTGTATTAAAACTTACCTAATATACGGTCGGTGATCTCGTTATAGTTCTCAACTTTGCATCAAATAGCAAGAAGAATCCTCTGACTTTTTCTAATCTATTAAGTAATTTTTTATCAACATCTATCTTTTTGAATATATATTTTAAAAGTTTTAAATTAAATAATATTTCTACTAGAACTATATTAGTATAAAAATTATTGGCTACATGTGAATTTTGCAGAATTGAGTGTTATAAAATTAATTTACTATACTATGTAAAAAAAAGTTAAAAAACACACAGTATTGCATTATAATTTTTCTTTGAAATCCATATGAAAATTTGTATATAAATCCCGTACACAGTTAAACCTACACTTTTTTTATAAAAAACAAATTCTTTGAATTTTTTTATATTTACCTAAAATATTTATGAAATGTTATCTATTTACAAAAGGCAAGCCCTGGCACACTCACTCACTCGTTACTAATCCTCCGATTTCCCATATAGGTAGAGAGCTGAAATGTTGTACACTGTTTCTTTAAGTCTAAAATACGACAGTTAAAATATGTTCACCTTGACAAAGTATTCCTAAGGGGTAGAAACTGCCCCTAAAATATTGTTACACAAGGATAACTTTGGGTAGTCTTTTAGTAAATTAATAATATATGTTTTGTAAATAAATAAACATATATTTATTGTAAATAAATAAATATGTTTATTTTGAATGTTTGATATTACATAATTGATACATTTTTCTTATTATACTAGTTTAAAAGTTTAATCTTAAGCTGTTGAACAACAATTAAATAGGCTAAGTAATACCATTGTGTGCTTGTACCAATAAATAGGTAGCAACGCAAGTAGCAGTGGCATTAACCCACCCGCCCACCAATACACGTACAGTGGTATTAACCCACCCGCCAACCCAAACACGTTTGGTGGCATTAACCCACCCGCCCACCAATACACGTACGGTGGTATTAACCCACCCGCCCACCCATACACGTACAGTGGCATAAACCCACCCGCCCACCCATACACGTACGGTGGCACTAACCCACCCGGCCAACCATACACGTACGGTGGTATTAACCCACCCGCCCACCCATACACGTACGGTGGCATTAACCCACCTGCCTACCCATACACGTACAGTGGCATTAACCCACCCGCCCACCCATACACGTACGGTGGTATTAACCCACCCGCCCACCCATACAGGTACGGTGGCATTGAAATCGACAGTACGTGTATGGGCGGTAGGGTGGGTCAGTACCGCTGTACGTGTAGGGGCGTCGGGTGGGTCAGTACCGCTGTACGTGTAGGGACGGGTGGGTGGGTCAGTACTGCTGTACGTGTAGGGGCGGTAGGGTGGGTCAGTACCACTGTGGGTCAGTACCACGTATATACAAGCGACCTACAGTTCAGCACGAAAACAAACCAAGTCCCACACACACCCACCTACACGCACAGTGGTATTGGCCCACACACCCACCCCTACACGTACAGTGGTATTGACCCACCCACTTACCTCTACACGTACAGTGGTATTGACCCACCCACCCACCCCTACAAGTACAATGGCATTGACCCACCCACCCAACCCTACACGTACAGTGGTATTGGCCCACACACCCACCCCTACACGTACAGTGGTATTGACCCACCCACTTACCTCTACACGTACAGTGGTATTGGCCCACACACCCACCCCTACACGTACAGTGGTATTGACCCACCCACTTACCTCTACACGTACAGTGGTATTGACCCACCCACTTACCTCTACACGTACAGTGGTATTGGCCCACACACCCACCCCTACACGTACAGTGGTATTGACCCACCCACTTACCTCTACACGTACAGTGGTATTGGCCCACACACCCGCCCCCACACGTACAGTGGTATTGACCCACCCACTTACCTCTACACGTACAGTGGTATTGACCCACCCACCCACCCCTACAAGTACAATGGCATTGACCCACCCACCCAACCCTACACGTACAGTGGTATTGGCCCACACACCCACCCCTACACGTACAGTGGTATTGACCCACCCACTTACCTCTACACGTACAGTGGTATTGGCCCACACACCCACCCCTACACGTACAGTGGTATTGACCCACCCACTTACCTCTACACGTACAGTGGTATTGACCCACCTGCCCACCCATACACATACAGTGGTACCCATACACATACAGTGGTATTGACCCACCTGCCCACCCATACACATAAATTGGTACCCATTCACATACAGTAGTATTGACCCACCCGCCCACTCATACACATACAGTGGTACCCATACATATACAGTGGTATTGAGAATCTGTAAATAAATTCAATATTGTGATTTTAATTAATACATTTAAATCTAACTGTTATTAGTTGTAAAAAGTCACTTGCCGAGGCCGAAGGCTGAGGTGTGTCAAGCGCATCGAGAGTCGGGGTTGGCACGCGAAGCGTGCAGGGGTGTCCCCTAGTTATAAGGAAAATGGAAATTTTTAACTTAATTGTTTTTTTTTTTTTTTTTATTATTTCTACATATGTTTAACAGATTTAAGGTTGACATAGAATGAAATGTATAAAATAAAAAAAATATTAAGACACACTGTTCATTGTTGATTCATATATATCACACTGGTTTTCGCAATATTAGCATATATATTATTGACAGGTTCTGTAATATACATAATATTTTCCTACAATGAGTGTTTGCTAGTTAGGAAGGTATTTGTGAAATAGCTTTTACAAATACTTCCTTTACGCGATGAGGCCCAGAGGACCGCGCGATGTCTTCTAGGTCTCTTCATTGTCGTCTGTCCTCTGCTGTTGTCCGCCAGTTCGGCCAGGCTCCCAGTTGTTGAAAGTCTTTCCTTACTCCATCCACCCATCTCTTACGAGGTCTCCCCTCTGGTCGTCTTCCCTCCATGGCCATTCTAGGTAATCTCTCCTCACTATTTCTAACCACATGCCCAGCCCACTCCAATCTCCTGCACCTTAAAACTCCTATGATGTTTGGTTCTTGATACAAATCGTATAGTTCTTCATTATGTCTTTTACAAATAGACATTTAAAAATTTGACTTTGTCATTCATTTACAAAAATAAACTTGAACATCACTTTAAATGTCCACTTATTGAGATCCAAGTCACATTGTTACAAACTCGTGCACACATTTACTTGATGAAGATACAAGTGAATCGTGAAAACCACAAATGGTTCTTTCTGTAATGAATGGGAGGCGTATCTAAGTGATTCCAGTTTCAGGTGGGACTTGTCATGTGAGACGAAGGAGGCGGACTTCGCGGCAATGTGGGAGCGGACAGGCTGGGAGTAGGGGAGGGAGCGTCCCAGTCTCTCTGACTCGTGTCTCTAGGCTCACACCCTCGTCCTCGTGGTGTAACTACTAGCCACGTACTATGTACGGACTTTCATTCAACTACTATGTTTTTTATTTATCCTTTTCATAAAAAGATCGAAAATAATTTCTTTTTTGTTATATCATTATTTTAGTATGTCTTCACGATTTAAGGTTTTCGTGGTTTTCGTTAGTATTGTAGTGCGTGTTGAAGTGTCCAATTTCTATGAGGGATCTGGAGAAGGGGACTTTACATTTGAGGTAGGTTGTTGAATATTTGTCAACAAATTATAGTACATATAATTTAAATAAATAGTGTTAGATATTTCATCACTTACAAGAAAATCAAAAAGAAAATATATTTGTACACTCTTTGAAATGGTATAACTGTATAGTTAAAAAAATAAATAATAAACAGTCTATTCCATTATATTAGCTACTAATCCTATAAATTTATTTTTATTTTTTATTTATTGTGGGTAAAGTGTATTAATAGTGAACAAATATAACTAATTTTTATTTATTCGCAATTGGCGTCCGCTCCATCGATGTGGACACTACTAGAGAAGTCTGGAGTGTCCATAGTAGGTATCGAGGTTCGACTGTTGTGTAGGGAAAATAATTGGTATCTGGCTCGTAAGCTGGAATCTATGTGGTTCGGATTCCTTATAAAATCTGTATGTCCCTTAGTCGCCCTGACTATTGGGCTATTATTAGTAATTGGCTGTTTATAAGGAATAGTTTACCTTAATTAGTAATAATGAGTACAGATGTCAATATAAACTTATTAGAGTATTTCCCTGCATATTCACCCGTATATAGAAGATCGGTATCTTAATAATGACTGATGAAAAAACGTAGACTTCTTTACGTCAACTCAAATTATGTAAGTGCATGACAACAATCCTCTTTCACAAAAGTCACAAACCAACTATAATTTACCTAAACCAATTGCATCATGCAGCGTTATATATTTTACGTGGTTTTATTGAATTAACTGGTATATTAAAATATTATAAAGAACGCGATCCGCATTTCATGTATACCTGTAAACACTTATCACAATTTTTAATTCAGACAGTAGATTCATGAACATCTGTTATCCAAATGACTAATAGATTATGAATACTTATCAATTAACAAACTAATTAGTTGTACATGGGTTTATGGAGCATCAAATAATACCAATACTATTTTTTAATTTATTTTCGAATTCAGAAATTTTCTCAGGATGGTTCCAACAAAAATGTATAGTTCATTCTTCACGAATTAATTTTGCTTTGATCTGTACAATATAAAATATTATTAACACGGACCTCTATGTCTAATACGTCGAAAAAGCGCTTGAAATATTTTATTATTATCTTTGTGTCTGAAGCTTACGTTGGCATATAGAAATTATTACACTTTACTCAGGCAAAGAATGTCACCATGACAGTAGTAAACAGTGAAATCAATCTAGGAGCAATGTCGCATCTATTCCACAAACCACAACAGGTAGAGGCCGATCTAACCGGTTCTCTTTGGGTGAAACTGAATTGTGGCTAATACCAAAGCCCCAAGACCAGAATTCAATATCAGCCAATATCCTGCAAACCGCACGTGGCTATTCGTATACCCAAGTGTCTTCCACTTCCCCATCACGCATACTAGACCATTACACATCATGTAGGAATTCCTAAGATGATTTCATTTATAACTCATTTAATTCAGATTTTTCAGTAATTTAATTAATACATTTTGTATTGCATTTACAGTTTATATACAACCTAAGGTATACAAAGTTTTTAAAATAAGTAATAACTTCGACCAAAGTAACTACAATAAATACTATATTTAAAGAGCTTGAATGGTTGGGTTTAGCTTTCTGACAAGAGATCACTTTATATTTTATCTCCGTACAAATCTATATAACAGCTACTATAATTTCCATAGTTATTAAATTGTAGCCGACAACACGCCATACGCTATATATATACAGGGTTGGGCAAAAGTCTGGAATATATTAATTTTAAAACCATTGAGAGAAATGTAATGAAATTTTGCAGTTATGTTCATGTCCCTATACAAAACATTTAGACATATTATACATGTTTTTTGCATAGGCAGGTGATGGTCCATGAAGGAAGTCTTAAAAATTGTAAATGTAAGCCTACTTCGAGTTCACCTAATTTTAAAGGCTTTTGTTTGTAAAACACAAGAGTGCAAACCTGAGGTCAAAATGATGACCCAGTCAGAAAATATAGCCTCTAAAATAATTTAATGTCATATAACTAATGATGCTTAAGACAAAGGTAAGATAGTTATTATATTTTTCTGCGTAGAGCTATAATTTATCTTATGAATATGAGAAATTAAATTTTGCAGAAAGTAGGTAACAAAGTTTTATAATAATATTCATAGACTATTTTAAGTAAACCTGCTGTCAAAAGTGTTTTAATAATTTTTTCTTATTTTTCTCAGTTTAATAGGATAGCTTTTTTATAACGCAGTTTGTTATGATTGTTAACAATCAACAACATAATCAGCAACAGGGACATGAAACTGTTAAATAAATAGTGGTATAAATGAGAAGAATTAGTAATACGACATTAAATTCTTTGAATCACTGTATTTTGTGATTGGGCCATCGTTTTGACCTCAGATTAGTACTTTTGTATTGTACAAACAAAGACCTTTAAAATGAGGTATAACTCAAGGTAGGCTTATATTTAAAAATGTTAAGACTTCCTTCATGGGCCATCCCCTGGCTATGCAAAAAACAAGTAAAATATGTCCATATGTTTGGTATAGGGACATGTACGTAACTAAAAAGTTTCATTACTTTTTTTAATAGTTTTAAAATTAATAAATACATCCCAGACTTTTGCCTTATCCTGACATTAAATTCTTTGAGTGGCTTAATTTTCTGACTGAGTCATCCTTTTGACGTCAGGTTTGCACTTTTGTATTTTACAAACAAAGGCCTTTAAAATGAGGTATAATTAGAGGTAGGCTTACATTTAAAATTTTTAAGACTTCCTTCATGGGCCATCGCCTGGATATGAAAAAAATGTATGATATGTCTAAATGTTTGGTATAAGGACATCAACATAACTGCAAAATTTCATTACATTTCTCTCAATGGTTTTAAAATTAATATATTCCAGACTTTTGCCCAACCCTGTATAATGTACCAAGAGTGTTAGTTTAGGCTTATCAGTGAGGCAAGGTCATATTTAGATTTACTATAGATTATATTTAAGTGATAAGGTACTAGTATATCTACTTTAACCATCGAATAATAGTTATTGAATGTAGCTCTTTTGTAACAACCATGAGACTATTGAATCTTAAACGTTAATACTTAAAGTCTAAGATGAGCAAAATGCTCGCATTAGCGTCTCAAGGTGTCAATCATACTGTACACGCCTAACGCCGCAGGGTCTAGCCTTGACGTAACAGACACTCTAAACGCAGGCACCTCTGCAGCATAGAAGGTGGACCAACCTCCTCTTTCTTGGTATTGAACCACCCACCCACCCATACACGTACAGTGGTAAGAGTGCGCTTTAACCATACAGACCTGGTTAAACAACCCATACTGATTTGTGTTTGGGAACACCACACAGCTATTAGTGTAGGGGCGGATCCAAAGTCTTGGTCGGTCTTGAAACCACACACGAGTTTGGGACTCTCAAGGTAATTTTTATCTATGAAGAGCTTTGCTCTCTTGTTGTTACCTAACCTAACCTAACCAAGCTGTACTCCAACCAGAATCTAAGGCACATAAATAATGTCTGTGCTTTGCTACGTACCCGTGCGAAAGCTTGGTTTATATGTGAGGCAGATACCTTCGATGTGTATCTGTTTCGACGAGGTTACGTCTCATCACGTACAGATAGGTAAGAGTTATAACTCACTAATGTACTACAATGAACTGAATTGATATCAAACAGTTACCATAATTTGAGGATTACTGCAAATCGTGCAAATAGTCAATCAATGCAATTCCGCTCTTGTCATACAGTTCCAATAGAAGCTGGCGATTGATAATAAACCCAATGTCTGATACATAGTCTCCAAGTACGCTCTTACGACGATACATTGCTGTAGACGAGCACATATGTTACTATCTAACGGTGATTCCTTTTAAAGTATCATATGCTTGTATGACTTATTTGGCTTATTATTGGCTCATATATTAGACACTTAAGCATATGTAGGAGAGGGACAGAAAAAGGGGATAAATTAGGTTCCTTACCTTCCCTGGCTATTTTTAAATTGCTCTTTGTAAGAAACAGTACACTTTAACTGAGAGTCAGACTTGTCAATATGCTGACAATCGACCAATACTACGTATTCAAATTCTACGTATAAAGTTGTAGGTCCCTTAGTTTCCCTGGCCATTAGGCTATTGTTAAATGGCCCTTTACGAGCTAAGACGATCTCATTTAGTATCAAGAGTACACACAATTAGTATCAAGAATACACACAGTTATTATTAAGAGTACACACAGTTAATATCAAGAGTATACACAGTTGTATCACGAGTACACACAGTTAGTATCAAGAGTACACACAGTTAGTATCAAGAGTACACAGAGTTAGTATCAAGAGTACACACAGTTAGTATCAAGAGTACACACAGTTGTATCACGAGTACACACAGTTAGTGTCAAGAGTACACACAGTTAGTATCAAGAGTACACACAGTTAGTATCAAGAGTGCACACAGTTAGTACAAGAGTACACACAGTTAGTATCAAGAGTACACACAGTTAGTATCAAGAGTGCACACAGTTAGTACAAGAGTACACACAGTTAGTATCAAGATACACACAGTTAGTATCAAGAGTGCACACAGTTAGTATCAAGAGTACACACAGTTAGTACAAGAGTACACACAGTTAGTATCAAGAGTACACACAGTTAGTGTCAAGAGTACACACAGTTAGTATCAAGAGTACACACAGTTGGTATCAAGAGTGCACACAGTTAGTATCAAGAGTACACACAGTTAGTATCAAGAGTGCACACAGTTAGTATCAAGAGTGCACACAGTTAGTATCAAGAGTACACTCAGTTAGTACAAGAGTACACACAGTTAGTATCACGAGTACACACAGTTAGTGTCAAGAGTACACACAGTTAGTACAAGAGTACACACAGTTAGTACAAGAGTAAACACAGTTAGTATCACGAGTACACACAGTTAGTGTCAAGAGTACACACAGTTAGTATCAAGAGTACACACAGTTAGTATCAAGAGTGCACACAGTTAGTACAAGAGTACACACAGTTAGTATCAAGAGTACAAACAGTTAGTATCAAGAGTGCACACAGTTAGTATCAAGAGTACACACAGTTAGTACAAGAGTACACACAGTTAGTATCACGAGTACACACAGTTAGTATCAAGAGTACATACAGTTAGTACAAGAGTACACACAGTTAGTATCACGAGTACACACAGTTAGTGTCAAGAGTACACACAGTTAGTATCAAGAGTACACACAGTTAGTATCAAGAGTGCACACAGTTAGTACAAGAGTACACACAGTTAGTATCAAGAGTACACACAGTTAGTATCAAGAGTGCACACAGTTAGTACAAGAGTACACACAGTTAGTATCAAGAGTACACACAGTTAGTATCAAGAGTGCACACAGTTAGTACAAGAGTACACACAGTTAGTATCAAGAGTACACACATTTAGTATCAAGAGTACACACAGTTAGTATCAAGAGTGCACACAGTTAGTACAAGAGTACACACAGTTAGTATCAAGAGTGCACACAGTTAGTACAAGAGTACACACAGTTGTATCACGAGTACACACAGTTAGTGTCAAGAGTACACACAGTTAGTATCAAGAGTACACACAGTTAGTATCAAGAGTACACACAGTTAGTATCAAGAGTACACAGAGTTAGTATCAAGAGTACACACAGTTAGTATCAAGAGTACACACAGTTGTATCACGAGTACACACAGTTAGTGTCAAGAATACACACAGTTAGTATCAAGAGTACACACAGTTAGTATCAAGAGTACACACAGTTAGTATCAAGAGTACACACAGTTAGTATCAAAAGTGCACACAGTTAGTATCAAGAGTGCACACATTTAGTATCAAGAGTGCACACAGTTAGTATCAAGAGTGCACACAGTTAGTATCAAGAGTGCACACATTTAGTATCAAGAGTGCACACAGTTAGTATCAAGAGTACACACAGATAGTATCAAGATTGCACACAGTTAGTATCAAGAGTACACACAGTTAGTATCAAGAGTACACACATTTAGTATCAAGAGTGCACACAGTTAGTATCAAGAGTACACACATTTAGTATCAAGAGTACACACATTTAGAATCAAGAGTACACACAGTTAGTATCAAGAGTGCACACAGTTAGTATCAAGAGTGCACACAGTTAGTATCAAGAGTACACACAGTTAGTATCAAGAGTACACACATTTAGTATCAAGAGTACACACATTTAGTATCAAGAGTACACACATTTAGTATCAAGAGTACACACAGTTAGTATCAAGAGTACACACATTTAGTATCAAGAGTACACACAGTTAGTATCAAGAGTACACACAGTTAGTATCAAGAGTGCACACATTTAGTATCAAGAGTACACACAGTTAGTATCAAGAGTACACACAGTTAGTATCAAGAGTGCACACAGTTAGTATCAAGAGTACACACATTTAGTATCAAGAGTACACACATTTAGTATCAAGAGTACACACATTTAGTATCAAGAGTACACACATTTAGTATCAAGAGTACACACATTTAGTATCAAGAGTACACACAGTTAGTATCAAGAGTACACACATTTAGTATCAAGAGTACACACAGTTAGTATCAAGAGTACACACATTTAGTATCAAGAGTACACACATTTAGTATCAAGAGTACACACATTTAGTATCAAGAGTACACACATTTAGTATCAAGAGTACACACAGTTAGTATCAAGAGTACACACAGTTAGTATCAAGAGTACACACATTTAGTATCAAGTGTACACACATTTAGTATCAAGAGTACACACAGTTAGTATCAAGAGTACACACAGTTAGTATCAAGAGTGCACACAGTTAGTATCAAGAGTGCACACAGTTAGTATCAAGAGTACACACATTTAGTATCAAGAGTACACACATTTAGTATCAAGAGTACACACATTTAGTATCAAGAGTACACACAGTTAGTATCAAGAGTACACACAGTTAGTATCAAGAGTACACACAGTTAGTATCAAGAGTACACACATTTAGTATCAAGAGTGCACACAGTTAGTATCAAGAGTGCACACAGTTAGTATCAAGAGTGCACACAGTTAGTATCAAGAGTACACACATTTAGTATCAAGAGTACACACAGTTAGTATCAAGAGTACACACATTTAGTATCAAGAGTACACACATTTAGTATCAAGAGTACACACAGTTAGTATCAAGAGTACACACAGTTAGTATCAAGAGTGCACACAGTTAGTATCAAGAGTACACACAGTTAGTATCAAGATTACACACATTTAGTATCAAGAGTACACACAGTTAGTATCAAGAGTACACACATTTAGTATCAAGAGTACACACATTTAGTATCAAGAGTACACACAGTTAGTATCAAGAGTACACACAGTTAGTATCAAGAGTGCACACAGTTAGTACAAGAGGTGATCTATACTAGTCCTACACTCAAGTTATCATCTATATTTACCTTGAAATACGCAGAAGCTTTGTCAGTATATTATACATGTGGCTAATATAAAAGTAACAAACAAATAATAATCTACTTCTAATGTGGGCACTAACAATGATCACTTGCCTTCCGGGAAGCCACGTTCTGTAAGAGGTGGGCGGACAGGGGTCAGTTATGTAACACCGCCAGCAGATGAGATGACAGGTATTTTGATTGTTTCCGTCCCTAATGCAGCCCTTTTGATTAAAATTTGGAGTTAATTTGTTCAGCTACCGTGCTAGTTGTCAGTTATATTTTTAATGAAATTTAGAAAATAATGTGTATTGCAGAATGACGCTTTCTTTACTTGAATGACAAAACAAATGTATTTCTTTTAAGTTTATGAATATAAAGTTACATTATAGGAAAAGGTCATATTATAATTCACAAATTGCAATAAAGCCACATTTTTATATTTAATAAAACGTTTTATTATAAACCAGCCGATAGCGCTCCTATCTTCGTTATGGAGCGGTTCTCTACGCTTGCTTACACTTTCCTCCATTATCCTGTTTAACCATCTTACCAATTAAAAATCTCAATTAACTGTCGTTCTCTAAGATAACAAAGTTGTATAGTTTAGAAACTCCTGTAAGTTTCCTTTAGGAGGATGCAAAGTAGGATTCAATCATGTCAGAGTTGGTAGAACAACCCCAACAAATCCCCAATGAAAACCAAATTAACTTATTTTGTCTGCCCTGATAATATTTTTTGAAACAGCCGTTAAACTATTCAATTAAATCCAAAGTTGGTCTTATGGAAAACTAATAACACTGAGCGGCTGATTTTACCCCATAGGAATGTTGTTCCATGTGGTTCTCTGTGATACGAAAGCTAACTTTCCTCCTAATTCCATCCAAGTCTGTTCAGTTGTTCCGAAAATGTTGGATAAATAAGTACATTGTTTTGAGCTAATAGTGTGTAAGGCCTTATATTTTCATTTGATATATGGCTGAAAATTATTATAAATATAAATTAGTTGCAGGATTATAAATCTCTATTAAAGAATGAATGTTCATTACTGTGGTGTATTAGAGTGTACAGTAACAGTAGTAAAATATCAAATTTAAAAAAGTTATACGACCTAAAAATTATAGATTTAAAATAAAACTATATAATATGTATGGTTCCGGATATTTCAAGATGGTTCTGGAAGGACATCTAGATCCTTCTTGCTACCATTTCGGGGAGGTTATGTCTGCAACGACAGGCAAAACTATATAATATGTATGGTTCCGGATGTTTCGAGATGGTTCTGGAAGGGCATCTAGATCCTTTTTGCTTCCATTTCGGGGAGATTATCTCTCTAACGACTGGCAAAACTATATAAAAAGTGTATCCGTATTATTTACAGTTTTCGTATGTAAAATTTTAAGTTGTGTGCTATATGGCTTTAGGTCTGCTTAAGAAACAATGTAATCCTTTTGAATTAATTTCTTTTAAGTACGAAACAGATTTGTTCATTTATTTTCGTTTATTTTATAAGTAACACTGGAAATGTCGCTACGTAAAGTTTTTTTAACGTTCTTATTGTTGTTTTACTTCTATAAATCAATATTATGGGCATACTTACTTGAAAATCGTACAAATTTATTATGAAGTTATTACAACATTTTTTGATCAAACCTTTAATACGTGGTTCAGATTCTACACAAGATTTTAGGTCCCTTACTTATCCTAAGTTTACAAAAATGACGAAAATGGCCATTTATGATGAGTGCGCCGATTTATGTACACTCATCAAACTCTATCGTTCGAAATATTTACCCATGTCAAGATGATCTTAAAAAGTGACATAGATGTCTTAAATTTCATTTATAAAATTACTTTTATGTACAGTACTGTGAGTGAGGCATACTTATATTGTTTTATTTTAGTACTCGTATATTCTACAAATACAGTATATTATATTTTGAAATCACTCTGCTTGGATATGAAAACTTCGTTCAGTTAACAAACCAAATCAAAATGTTACTTAAAAGTTTCAACGGCACCGCAAACATTTCATTACCTCTGTAAACTTGGAGGTTAAATTGTGTTCATTTTAGAGGTGCTTTGTGTGTTGATCAATTATAATAAAAAGTCTCATAATTTTTGCTCCCTAAATATACTTTTAAAATATAATATGTAAGTGTTGATTGTAATTAAAAAAAACTAAAGTTTACGCATCAAATGAAAGGCATTTAATGACATATCCATAATATTTTATTAAAAATTAATCGATATTTTCTATCGTATTTTTTATTATTTTTTGGATGATAATAAGTGTTCCAAGTAAAAGTCCCAGATTATAGTGTTATTAGTTTCACAGCAACATGATTGAAAACTTATTCATTGTATTTAATTAATTTTATATCGTGTAGGGTTTGGTGATTTTTATATTGTTGAATTTAATATTAAAATTAATTATTCAATACTTCTGATTAAGGTCCGATCGTAGATATATGGAATGAGGGATGAATAAGTGTGATAAAGGTAGGTGAACCGAGATGAATGGACATTTATGTAATAAACCAAAGAGGAAAGAGAAACAGATGCCCCCTCCTTAAGGCCTCAGTGGCAGTTTTGCATAGATTAAAACTAATCTCCATCTTTGTAAATGTGTAGTAACAATTATTGTGTTTATTCTTGAAGGTTGGGGGGAATAAGGGAGGGACTGACAAGGTGCTGGCACTGTCATCGCATGGCAAACTGGAGAAATAACTACTCGACACACATTCAGCACACTATTAGATGCAATCTCTGTTTATTTTTCTCTGTTATCAAACCTAACCACCCCCCGGCAGATCACTTTAAATTATTTACGCTGTCTAAATTCAATAAAACTCTCTTTGGACACCTAATGATAAACAACTGTAAATAGCCATAATAACACTATCCCAACTACTACATAACTCATATAAGTTATGTTCATAACTCAGCTTTGTTATTATTTTTATTCAGTCGGTTTTGGAAAAACATTTTATTAACAAATACAAAACAGTAACAGGACTACATTTTATAATATACGGTGGATAAAAATAAGCAGTTATTGACATTTAACTGTAACATTGCACACTACGTAATGGGAAAAACTACAAAAAAATCAACGTGTTCTCCACTTGGACCAAAACAAAACTTTTGTCATCGCACAATGGAAACATGAATAATGAGGGAAAGTGTCACTGGAATGCTGGATAATGGAGGTCTATGGATAATTGACTACATTATGATATTTTATTTCAGGAGAATTTCGAGAGCTTGAACTTTTCATGCTTTTTATGTTTTATTATCAGATTGAAATATACTGATTCGTATTTATAATTTGCTAAAGATATTTTAAAATAATAATATTTCATTTGAGATTTTGTTTAATAATTTATTTTCTTAGAAGAGTGATTCACACAAATTTAGTTTATTCAAATAATCAGGTTTTATTAAAATTTATAAATAATAAAATAGCCTTTTAACATGTATAATTCACCTATATGTCCTTACATGGAATTATGTTTATTATACTTGCATTGAGGTTCAGTACGGACAGCACGCCTCTTGTTGCTAAGGCAACCCTTCTTTGTTACTGAATTACTTGTCATATTTTAATGCTAAAATGTCTAATGATAATGCAAACCTAATACTATGAGTTGAAAGTAGAGCTTGCAGCATGATGCCATTTTCTACAGCATCATGAAATCTGTGCTTGTCTTTATCACTCTGTCCCTCGAGGAAGGTCATATTTTAAGGTCCACTGAGTGAGTGGGAGGTCACAATCGTGTTCCTTTGGTCGGTAGAATTGTGCTCATGGAGTTGTGTCTATTGGGTGTTTATAATATCTCATCGATTAGTGTCCCCTGGATAGGGGATAAGGGCTCATGTAGTAGGGTCCACTGGGTGGGTAGAGGGCTCCTCAATACATATTAATTGGATGAGTAGCAGATCTTGTCTGGTCATGTAACGTAAGAGAATATGAGGGCTTATCAAGTCACGTTCCCTGTGTAGGAGGAATGGATCATCAAGTCGTGTTCCCTGTGTCTGTGGGAGGGTACATCAAGTCGTATTCCCTGTGTAGGTGGGAGGGATGATTTAGTCATGTTCCCTTTGTGGGCGGGAGGGATCATCAAGTCGTGTTCCCTGTGAAGTAGGAGGAATAATCAAGTCGAGTTTCCTGTGTAGGATAGAGAGATCATCAAGTCGTGTTCCATGTGTAGGCTGGAGGGATCATCAAGTTGTGTTCCCTGTGTAGGTGGGGGGGGGGGGATCATCAAGTGTTCACTGTGTAGGTGGAAGGAACTATCAAGTCATGTTCCCTGTGTAGTAGGGGGGGGGGATCATCAAGTGTTCCCTGTGTAAGTGGGAGGGACTATCAAGTCGTGTTCCCTGTGTATTAGGTGGGGGGGGGGGGGATCATCAAGTGTTCCCTGTGTAAGTGGGAGGGACTATCAAGTCGTGTTCCCTGTGTAGTAGGTGGGGGGGGATCATCAAGTGTTCCCTGTGTAAGTGGGAGGGACTATCAAGTCGTGTTCCCTGTGTAGTAGGTGGGGGGGGGATCATCAAGTGTTCCCTGTGTAAGTGGGAGGGACTATCAAGTCGTGTTCCCTGTGTAGGTGGGGGGGATCATCAAGTGTTCCCTGTGTAAGTGGGATGAACTGTCAAGTCGTGTTCCCTGTGTAGGTGGGGGGGATCATCAAGTGTTCCCTGTGTAAGTGGGAGGAACTATCAAGTCGTGTTCCCTGTGTAGTAGGTGGGGGGAGATCATCAAGTGTTCCCTGTGTAAGTGGGAGGGACTATCAAGTCATGTTCCCTGTGTAGGTTGGAGGGACTATCAAGTCATGTTCCCTGTATAGGCGGATGCTTCGTCTAGTCACGAACCTGTAGATGTATGGAAAGGCTAGTCTAGTAAGGTCTTATGAGTGGCTGTGAAATTCGGCATGTGGTGGTATGCTAATGTCAGTTGAGTTTATCAATACTTTACAACTGTCTGTATTCTTAAAACGATGATCGTCAAGATAATATGGATTTCGATTAAGTGTGATGAGTGTAGAAGAACGAATCCAGTCACCGTTACAAACCAAGCCCAAACATTCATTAGAAAGTGTCATTATTTAATACACCAGCGATAAATGAACAACCGGTGGTTATCAGCTGATTCCTCTCAACATTTGATTGCCTCTGATTGGAATCGAACTGAGAACCTTCCTTTAGCATATAAAGCTGGGTTTGAAACTAAACCCCCCCCCCCACCACCATCCATACACGACAGTGGTATTGACCCACCCAACTTGCCATACGTGTACACTGTGAGCCACACTTATACGTACGTAGCACTTCACCCACAGATAAAGTAGTATTAAAATATAAGAAATGTGTATTTTTACTATGAATTAATCGTCTAGAGATAACATTTTACATGTTAGAGGATACATGTAAAATGTTATCTACATACATGTTAATGTTATACATAACATATTACGTATAATGTATATGTATAATTATGTATAACATAATGTACGTATAACATTATGTTATACATCTATCGATTGGTATAGAGGATACATTCCAATCGATCATTTTTGTCACAAGAATGCGATTCAATGTACAAATGGAATTTATGTATAATGTAACATGTACGTTTTTGTTCTGTGTTTCGTCAGTCGAGTGGTTCGTGCATTGATTCTATGGAAACAGTTTAGTAAACGATTGCTGTATTACAAGTTGTACGTGCAAATGTATAAGCTGACAACCAAAAACATATTTTGAGAAGAATTTATGTATGTGTATACTGTATAATTTAACATCCAAACATATTCACCCAAAATACATTGCTTGGTATAGTTATATTATTGTTAAACGTACTGTAATGTAACAGAGGTACGGTATTCTGTCCCCCTTCATCCTGATTTCCACAATTAGCAAAATACGGTGCCCTAAACTACAGTATATGGATATTTATTTTCAATTTTTTAACAGATGACAAAAAATGCACGATAAATATTAAGAATTAAAGTTTAACTTTATACAAAACAAAAAGAAACAAACTCTGTTACTTACAACTGGTAAATGCATTAGTGGAACGATGCCCCAAGTATAAAATGATCTTTGAGGAAGAACTTTATCATGGATAAAGTTTCATTTTTAATAATTCAGAGTGATAGCAGTCCAAAGGAGATACAATCTGAATGGCATGAAGTAACCGGCCAATCTTTAACATTATCTGTAACTCCAAGATCTACAATTCAATGCCAAAGTTTCCTGTAAAACTTTAAAGTATAAAGTTAATCGTATTTAGTCCATATAGGAAGTACATTAACTCATGAGCCAAGTTTAGTGACTTATTACATAGTTAGTGATGTATTCAGCCTCCCACCCACACATACACGTACACTGTAATTGATCCACCCATACACGTACAGTGTTATTGATCCACCTACACTCGTACAGTTGTAATGATGGTGATGAAAAACCATCAACTATGTATATTTCAAAGTAGGAAAGAAAAATACGTTCTAAATAAGCGTTTTTAGACTGCTCTTTGAGAAATGGATATTCTGTTCAATAATGTAATAGAAGGGAACTTTAGATTGAAAGCACTTCCTTTGTGATGCACGTAGGGCACTTTATACATGATGGAAGCACGTATAAATGAATATTGGCTTTGACGGAGGATATAAATTGCACATAAGAGGACTTACAAACTTATATTCTACGTTATTCATATTGATAGTGTAGTATTTATTATTTTAGGATGGACAAAGTATCATTTATTAATTAATATTTACTTATAATTATTTATTCATGAGTATAAAAACGGTATATTATTATTTGACAAAGTGTTGAAGAATTATATTATTCTCTGTGCAAGATTTTCACCTATCTTATTTACGATTGTAGTTTTATTATTGTTTTGAGTACTAAAAAAATGTTAATTAAAAGACTAATGAAACTGAATAATGGTAGTATTTATGGAAGTAAGTTTATTAGATTGATATATAGAATATAAAACATAAGCTCTAATAGATATATTAGAAAGATCTGTCATGACTATATGGCTCTATATGACCGATTAGATTATTTTTGTATTCCCAACCTACGCCCTGCTCTAACAGTTTAATGTGTATAGCGTCGGTTACGCACACAATAGTACATGTTTTATAGTAGAGGAATTTAGCGTATAGCTCCCATTAAAAATAAAAACACAAATTGACACTACATTTAATCTAGTTTCACATATTTCAAATGAGGCTGATCTAGTCTTTCTGAACAAGATTTCATTACTGACCTTATCGAAACTTGAAAGTAATATACAATTAAGAACATTATCAATTTTGTCGATAAAGAGTATTCATCGAACAAAAATTATGACTTTTACGATAAATCAACGAACAAACCACTTCTAAAGTGGACACAAACTTACCTCCAAGTTTAAAGAGAGAATGAAACATTTGCAGCAACACTGACGTAACATATTGATTTGGTTTGTCATCTTCAGACGTTCACAAAGTTTTCATATCCAAGCAGAGTGCTTCAAAAGTATAAAGAACTGTATCTTTTTAGATTAGATTATACAAGTCCTTCAATTACTTACTAACGTAAATGTTACTTCTTTACGGTACCTTAAAAGTAATTTTCTAATTGATATATAAGGAATTACATTATGTATTATACATTTTTTGTATTTTTAACATATCTATCATCGGTACAAGGAAACCTATATAGTTCTTAAAGCTCACAGCTTTCACCGAAATATATTTCATAAAACCCTATTAAGTGATGTAAGAACATTATTGTTCTGATAAATTATTTAAAAAAAATTTTTTTTTGTAAGTCGTTCCCATAACTATGCTATTGACTGCTTGCAAAAAATTACGCACTTCGTTTTAAAGTATAGGACAGTTTAACTAGTCTCGCATATTCAACCGCACCGTTACTATCCGCTCTTAATGATGACAAATATAATCATGTATATTGAAGAAACCCACTAAAAATTTTACTAGATAGTGTATTTCTACCTATTACCATATTAATAAATAATAAAATGAAATAAACATTTTTTATTGGGAAAAAATAAAGTTAAATCAGTAGAAGATATTTAATGTACAGTAGAGTTAGAGAACGGCGCAATATTGATAGCTAATTAGGGTTGGGGACGAATTGTGGATGGAATAATCTTACGTTCTTAGAATATTTTAAAAGTTGAGAATATTTTTAATGCTACTGCCACAATAATAATGTAGTTCTAATGTGGGCATTAACAATGCCTTCCGGGAAGCTACGTCCTATAAGAGGTGGGTGGATAGGGAACGGACAGAGGTTAATTATGTAACGCCGCCAGGACGTGATGTGATGACAGGTATGTTGATTGTTTCCATCCCTAATGCAGTTCTACTGATTTAAATTTGGAGTTGAATCGTACAGCTGCTGAGTTAGTATTAAATATTTTTTAATTGAAATTTTATTTTAATGCTGTGTACAAGTAAATAAACAATCGTTAAGTTACAAATGTTAAGTCATAATTAAGAGATGAACTACAATCTCCACTACACTCTGTCCCCAAGTAGCTGGAGTACAGAACTACGCCACTTAGTGCCGACATATTAGAGTAGGGCCAGTGGCACTTCAAGAGCTACGCAGTTCCAAGGGTAGTCCTTTGTAGATGGCCTTGGAGAACGAGTGAATAACAGTTTTAACAAATAATGGTTACACAGTAAAAATGAATATTTACATTAATTTGGAGTTGATATTGAAATAGTAGGCGTTAGGGTCTTATGGATGAAAGGTGGTCTGTGTAAAAAAACGAACCTATTTTTCAGCAGATCACTTTCAGATACTAACCGTTGAATAACCTAAATTGAACTAAACTCCCTTTGACAACCTGAAATAAACACTGAATTTCAATATACAGTATAATAACATTTCCTTAACCATTTTACAAATCATATACATTTTGCTCATAATTCAGGATTTTCATCCTGTTTACTAATTACGTTTTGGTGAAAATCACATTAATAAACAAACATAAAACAGTTTAGGAATGAAATATACGGTAGATGCGAATGCACAGTTATGGAAATTGTACTGAGATTACCACGATACATAATAGGAAAATTTACACGCACAAAAAAAATCGTTCCTAAGTACTTGGACTGAAACAAAACCTTCGTAATCGCTCAATGGAAACATGAACAATGAGGGAAAGAACGACTGGAATGCTGAGTAAGGGAGTTTTACGGATAATTGACTAAATTAGGGTCCTTTATTTATGGAGCATTTCAAACGCGTATAGTTTTTATGAATGTATAACTATAAGAATTATTTATTTATTTATATTATAAATAGGTAACTTATGTTTTATTAATAATGCAGTACTAGTAATTAAAAAAATTAGTTATCTATCTCAAGCATATTTAACAAATAAAATCGCTATATTTAAGAACAATAAATAACTAACTGGACTAAGTATCTACAGATATTTCAAACTAATAAAAAAGAAAATACTTTCGATATAAGCGTTTTTTTTTTTTTTTTTTACTACTTTTCAGGAACGACATATTCAATAATGGAATGGAAGAGAACTTTAGATTGATTATGTTTTTTCACTTTCTTGATTTTTATATTGTTCAGAGGATTGTGTAGTATTTTTTTATGTTTTTTTTAGGGAAATATAAAAGTATATTTTCTTAATAATGTTACGGTCTACAAAGATTAAAATAATAAGGCGATCCAAGTACGTGGGTACTAAGTGTTACACAAACTAATTAACAAAATTATACAATACTATATATTTAGAGATTTAAAATAAGAGACGGTTACTTTTTAAAAACCAACCACTATTTTTTAATAACGAATGCCACTTACTCGAGTTCGTGTTCACACAAAATCTATTACTGTTTGTGAACTGTCACTGTTAAATGTTGTTCTCTTGAGTGTCAATTCCACTTCATACTGAAGACTAGATATTCGGACTGCCATTGACAGACTCGACGGCTGAGGGATACTTTTATATGAAGCAAAATTGTGAGTCTAGAAGGTTCCGGATATTTCGAGATGGTTCTGGAAGGGTATCTAGATCCTTCTTGCCACCATTTCGGGGAGGTTATGTCTCCATCGACAGGCAAATTAACTGGTATTCTAGCTTTTTTTTTTTGAGTAACTGGATTGCACTAGAAAAATTTAACTTGTAGTGTAATTGACGTGATCCAAAAATACATAATCATAATGTATTCATGAAGTTTTTATGTATTTAATAATTATTTTAGGATTAAGAAAAGTTTTTTTATTCTTGCAATCTTTTTGTATGTCTTATTTATGATTGTAGGTTTATTAATTATTGCAAGTACTTAAACATTTTAAAATAAAGGATAATTATGATGAATGAAACTTTTGAAGTAAATAATGAAGTAAATTAATTAGAATCATGTATATGAGATAGATGCAATTACTCACCGAGGAGACTACGTCTGTCCTTTTATTATTAAGCATTACTGGTGAAACCACTGTTTTTATTCCACTCTCATCGCTCTGCTACAACTCCATAAAGTGTCTGGAGTTAGTTATGGTCACAGTTGTGCTCTGTGATATACGCGCTGACCCATACACCCATTAGGTAAATTATATATATAAAACATGCATTAAAAGGAAAACACTATGCAAATATCATCCTATAGTACGAATTAGACTAATTAAGAGTTATATAAATTAGAAGTTTTATAATACCTTTGCAGTAGTACTGCAAATAGTATTATATAATAACAAATACAACTTTCAATTTAGTTCTACTGCAGTTATGTGGTGGTCCAAATTTATATTATTTTATATATAATATACGCTAAGAACTATACATTTATGTTCGGATTATGAAATAAATAAGATTATATTTGTTTTTATATTAATTCTTTAGAGGAATTTGGAGCGTTTTCGTTGTCCATCTCAATGGACAGGTGTGGACAAGAATGCTTGGATGGGGGTGGGGGTTGTAAGAGATAGCATGCAGGCGAGTGTAAAACGTGCCACCAAGTGTGGTTGGTGCATCGTTGCACTCCGTCAGAAAACCACAACACCAGTCCGAAAAAAGTGGTCCAGCTTTTTGTAAACAACGGTTTTGGTTGACAGTTATTATTTTCCAAAGTCCTCTGTGACCTAAATAATCAACATACAACCTGTATTCCAGCAACAAAAAATATTTAGGCTTTGTAATAACACTATTGATTACTTAATATTGCAAAACTAGGACTAACACTTTTTTATATTAACTTTCTTTAAACTATACATCTTTTTGGTACAATTTCTTTTTTTACTGTGTGACTAAACTTACATCCAGCTCCTTTTCTCGAGTGTAGCAGATTAAGGCTTTATGGCTGATTTAAAAAAACTTGACAGTTAAACTTACTGGTTTCAAGTGATCGGTACGGGGTGTACATAAGCCCAAAATTGTATTTTAACCAAGTAATCAACACTGCGATTATAGAATATCATTTATTATAAATATAATCGTATACAGATTAACTCATTAGCAAATAATTTGTTATTACTTTGTGACTATCACTAGTCAGGGTCCGGATTTTGTGTAGGGGGGGAACTTAGTATCAGGCTTGTCAACTAGCTTTAAATCATGTCAATACTACGCGGTTCAGATTCCACAAAATTATGTAGGCTCCTTAATTGTCCTGCCTGATGGGCTATCAATAAATAGCTCCTTATAAAGAACAGCCGACCTTAGTTAGTAGCAATGACTACACTCATTAATTTCACTCATAGCTAATCGTACTCCCCTAAATCTATACTATCAGCGTCTTAACGGTGAATAGGGTCTTGTTGAAAAGGGTGTGCCCCTCGTTTTTTGAGTTTCCAAAGCCGTTGGAATATAAATAACGACATTGTTAAAATACGTTTTGTTTATCGTATCCAACAACTGAAAGTGATCCACAGTGTAAAATCCTTGTTAAATATTGTACAAGTAATACATTAATTTGTTATCTTTTAACTGTTTTATATCCTTGTCAGATATTATGGATTTGGCAATTATTTTATACTTTGAATTGAATGAGTTCAATAGTAAAATGAGTGTCGTTACAAAACGTTTTACTATTTTTATCTTGTGAAACAGTTTCCTTACTTACCACCTAAAATGTAGATGAGATATTACTTTGGCTAAATGTTGATATTGAAAAATAAGCAACGCTTATTAATGCACATATATTCATAATAATCATACAATACTTAATTTTTCAAACACGTAATTTTGTCAGTGATAAAATATTTTTTCATATTGATTTACCACTTTACAAAGTAATGTGCTTTATTTTACTACCAAACTTTGTCCTTATATCTTCATTTCATTATAATAATAGTCGTGAGATTTCTAAATTAGTGGGATATCTTTTTGGTGTTTACGAAAAAGAAATTCCTTTAAATTTTGTATCAATGCATTTAAATTTTAAAATATCTGAGTCAAAACAGTATTGCTATATAATAAAGTACGTTACAAATTGGAATTACCTTAATTTAATAAAGTTTACTAAGGTCAGTTATTCAAGTTTAACTGTATTGAAATGTAATAAAGCCATGATACAAGTTTAAATTTTAGAAAATAGTTAAAATAGCGTGGTTGCATGGAACTCTACCATCATCTGCTTAAGACCATTTTCAAGTTTTGCACATTAGATGATAGCAAATTTACTTACTGTTTACATTATGTTCTTTATCACGTATGTAAATGGTACATGGCTGATAAGGTCATTCAATATTGTACGAAATCTCTCTCAGTATCTTAAATGTATCATAAATATCAAATTTGTAGTTTGGTAGTTGCTATAGAAGTATAACCCGTTTGTCTTCCTAAAAAATGTCTCGTGTATATACGAATAATTTAACTACATTTTACGAGTTATATCTCTTAAGAAATTTTTATGTGTTTATATGAAAAGTTAACATAAAAGTTTTATAAATTAAATGTTTAATTTGTGATTTTAGTAACGCCACATGGCATCTACAATTCCCTGTATAACTGGACTTCCCGGAATGTTTTTATCCAAAGAGACATTGGTTTTATTGTTAATAACAATAAACGTTAAATACCACGTAGTCAGTAAAAATATTGAATTTTATTAACTGCTGATTTTTCTTTAAAAAAATACAGAGCAATCCTTTGTGCTTATTACTTCGAACATTAATTCCATACATTTAGATTCTTAAATATCTTTGGAATGAAATCAACGTGTGTCTAATGTTTATAAGAAATCTGTCCATACAATAAACTGTTGTGTTTATAAAAAACGCAAAATTCTCATGGAAGAGTAATATTCTGTCGTCCGCTTACTCTGGTTAATACTAAAGAAAATCTCTTCTAACAGTGAGTGTTTCATAAAGCATATAATATAAACTGTGTCAGTAGAAATAAATTGTTTTCACTACACTACTATGAGTTTAGCTGTTTTCGTTATGTGTTTACAACCTGCGAAACATCATATTTTCAACAGCTGTCTATTGTTTACTACCGAAAGTAACATTGTTTACAACCGAAAATTTTCCACAGTCAACAACACCTGTTTTTATTCCGTAGTGTAGTGAAAAGTATCGTTCAAAACTCGAGTGAAAGTGTTTTGTATGTTCTCGACCATTCGAAGTGCTCGACAAGTCTCGCACTTCAAACATATGGTCTCGAACATGCAAAACCCCACTTTACACTCTTGTTATGAAATATACTATTACAACTGGTCTATACACAGGTTTCAGTATGTATGTTATCTTTTGTTTGTTTTTGTTTTTGAACAATCTGTTTGAATATAAATAAATCTTATGTTTAATAATTTAGCCTATATCTGGCTGTATTTAAAGTGCATTATATATTATTCTATTATAACCAAGAATTTATTATAACATTTGGAGTACTTTATTTAGATGCTTAATTAATAATTGTGTTTCTTCAGTAATTTTTTTTATTTCCATAAAGTGTACCTTTTTATTGTGATTCTATTTTGCCTGTGAAACTAAACTAAAGCTGTGAAAACAATAAATACATTTATTATTATTATACATTTGCATGTTTATTAACTTGATCTGTTGTTTCAGGTAACAAAATGCTAAGAGGTTATGGATGAAAATTGTAAGTTTTTAGAAATGTAATTAAATGTTTAATTTATATTCATGTTGTATGTATTAAATTATCTGTATATTTTTTAATGTATATTGCCTAACGTATTTTGGTTACATAATAACTACTAGTTGGTCAGTATTTTAATTTCATCGAACTCTACTCCATGTTTAGTTTTGTATGAGTGATACGCAGAAGATGAATTTTTTAAAATATATTGTTGTGTGTAGTACACCTTATATTATGTTTTTTTGGTCAAAATCAGCCCCCCCCCCCCAGTTTCACCAATATAGCACTGCCAACAGCTTCGCTGTGTATGGTATACTCCGAAAATATTTAAAATAGAATATTGTTTTCAGATGATCTTAAAGTTTGACTGATTTTATTTTGGGGAGTGAAAATATTGTTTGTATTTTACTCTTTTAGTATGTTGTTTGTTTTATTTGTAGTATTTTAAACGTATAATAGCAAAACCTTCTTATAGACTATATTTTATTTTATTCTTTGCAATTATTAAGTGGATTTCCTCATTATGATTTCCATTTATTCAAGAATGGCCTTTTGTATCCATTCAATTTTAATGCCATAACTAAGTGGTTTCTTAGAGGAATTGGGAGGAAAGACTTCATCTATCAAACGTATCGATTACATTTATTTGTAGAAACAAAAACAAATATAGTTAGTAGATGACAAAGCAAACACCTTGAATAAACAATATAACCAGTCACATATCTAAAATTATGAAAAATTAAAAGTAAAATAATTGCCTAGAGTGTATAAAATAAAAACATAAATTAATTGAGATGTTTATGTTTAACAACTAGTAAAATAGTTATAAATTGTTGTACTCAATTGAATATTTTTGTCGTTTTTGTATTAGTATATCATAGTTAATATACAGTTTTAAATATATACATTTTGGCTTAAAAATATATCTAATTATGGGGGTTTCCTTTAAGATTACACTAAAACTAAAAGAAATATTTTAAAATCTTTATTAATTAATTTAACTTTTTATTTATCAAATTTTATTCAAACTTTCTGACGTATTTGTTTAAATTTTTTAATGTAGTTGTTACTTGTTTTAACAATTTTTCCAATATATTTTATAATTTTAATGTATATTTACTTACGTATAAATGCACGCTTTCAGCATAGCCTTAGAGTAATTACATTGCTGTAGTTGAGCAATATGTCTTTTGTCAGCCCAGCCTAAGGCAGTAACATGGCATCTACTATCTGATATAACTCACTTCAAACATATATTAATTCCACCCTTAGGCCTTGGTTCCTTTAACTCTCCCCCCTCTCCCACTGGATGAAAGTAATTGTTCTATTCAATAGTCTCAAACTAATTTCATATGCTTTTTTGTACTCTATAGAATGAGTGAATATCTTAACCAACTTTTTCTATTCTATTGCCAGCACATATATGTGTGTATCCGAGTTTGAAGGTTGTTTACTAAAACACTAAAAAGCCTTTGACAAATATAATCACATAATTAATTGCTTTTATCGTCAATTTTACGTTACAAAATAGGCATTTTAAATGTTATTATAAGTTTGAATGATTTTTATCCTAGCTGAAACAAAAAAGGTAGCGTAATTTTAACTAGCATTTATTTGCATTAACTTAACACTTTTATTGCTAATAACACCGATAATGTATCATATTTAGAGTTTATTTTGTGGTTTCCAGGAGTGTTTGCTATAATTTTATAAATATCAGAATTTAATTTTAAAAAAAACCTCATAGTTGTCTTGTATGAACTCAATTATACATTCAAGAGGTCTTAAAATGAATTACTTTGTCACCTTATCCTTGTACCATGTTTAGGTTCATTACCTTATTTTTTACGTGTTAATATATGCAGTTATTTAATATTGATTTAAATCGATTTAAATGTATCAATATAAAGTTGTTTGTATCAATGAAATCGTTTAAAGTGAATCGGATGTTGTATATTTACGACTCCTACAAGGCAAGAAAACATAATATAAAAATATAAATAAACACAAAATTTCATCCATATACTAGACTGTTTTAATATATTTAGATCCCAAAATTGTAAACGGGAACAGGATATTTAAAGACGTTTATATAGTTGATATTTTTTTAAGAGGTTGATACATATTTTTCCTTGAAAAATAAAACTCAAGACTTATTCAAAGTCGTTTACTTATTTTAAAATTGTCAAACGTAACGAGATATCATTCATAGTTTGTGATTTTATGTTCATATGGTTACAAACCACTATGTAAAATGTGGTAAATGAAACTTATTACAGCAACTTCCATGTATTCAGCTGAATTTCCCGGCTTATTTCAGTATTCTGTGAATAACCGTAATTTTGTAATGAATGTGCAGTTTGTGGCGTTGGTTTTTGCTTGATCAAACTTTTAAAATTATGTTTATACCAACGTATGCTTACACTAAAAATTATCTTATGCCACGTTGTGGGTAGTCCCCAATGGGAAGTAAGGACCTAAAAAATAAGGATTTTAGCTAGCAATTTAATTTGAAAAGTTTTAGTCGTCTAGCCTAATCAATTATGAAAATATTAAACTGTCTCCACACCTCTGACTAATCCAGTCAGTATACAACTCGCCACATATATGTTGTGTTCTTGCACGTTCTGTATATCTGCTTGGCTAAGTTGGTTATTTTTCAGTAATATTTGATCTCTTATGAAACTGTCCGTCACTTACTCAAACAATTAATTGTATTTAAAAATGACTCTTATAAAAATTACTTATTACATCATTCTTTAATGCATTAATGGCTATTGAATGTAACAAATGTTTTAAGGACAATACATTATGACAATTAAATGTTATAAAATAACGTACGCATTCATATATTGTTACAGCAAGTTATATTTAAGTCAAAAATGTAACAAACCATTTGCATATAAATGTCCACCCATTCATTCTGCTGTGGCTAGTTCCCAAGTCATCGCGTCCATTAGACAGGGCATTGCCACACACTGGCGATGTTCCAGGTCATCAGAGCCCGTCCAATGTAACATTTATGGACTAGATGGACAAGTAGACAGTACGGCTGACCGGTGAGAGTTGTTAGAGTAGTTTTTGTAACTATTAAACAATGTCTTTATTTAATTGAATGGAACTTGAGAATTTTATTAAAATCATATCCTATTTATTATTTATCATATCTTATTCATTACTAAGGCGGAAATTAGTTTGATGAGTGTAGTCATTGGTCAACTTTTTTTTTTTTTTTTTTTTTTTTGTAGTCATTGGTCGACTATTTTTTCTTTTTTTTGGGTGGGGGGAGATGTAGTTTCTTATAAATAAATCAAAACGTCACTTAGTTGTAAAGTTTACCGATCATAAAAACTATTATTTTTTTGATAAGGTGATAAGGTTTACGTATAGCCTATGGGCAGACACAAATAAGAAATAAAAAAAAATAATAATAATAATTTTTAACAAAAAAAACTTCATTCGAGACTGACCTTTAATGGAAAAAGGAGCCAAGTTGAGAAAATAGTTAAAGTTCCGGAGGGTTAATAATTTGAGTTTTTGAAACATTTAAAAGAGGAATAAATATTATTTCATGTAAATTACAAAATACTTACTATCTGAATAAATATCAGTCAAACTTCCTCACATTTGTGTTCAGAACATTTGAAATATTACGAACGGATTCATTTGAAGTTTTACGAAAAATCTCATTCATATAAAAGAGTGTTTCAATGTAATTAGTTATCTAAGTTTAAAAAAAATGAAACTTAGACTTACTAATTTTCAAAAATGAAAATAAAAGTCAGCACTGAACAAAGGATATTCTGACCAGCATTTATACCTTACGCAAGGACTTACGCGCATTTTATACCTAAATCATATCCTATAAGTTCATTTCTATTTACGAAAACAACTGTTAGTTAATAATTGTCAACATCAAAGTAAGCCACAACAAAGCGTGGCCGAGTTGGACTGGTAAATTATAAATGAATTGAAGCCGTTTAAAATAAACCTATTAACGATTATAACGTGACAGTTATTAAACTATTACGATCGTTATGCGTTATTATGCAGGCAGCATATATTTTTATAAATTTTATATTAACTTTTGTAAGATTTTCCTGGTCAAAATAGTGTATTAAATAATCAAACGTTAACCTTTATAATTGCCAGTTCGCTCTCCTATTTTAGACTCGCCCTTCGCGTTATATAAGCAGAGTGCAATGTGCTGTTACCGCTGGCTGTCATAATATTCCCTATTTACCTATTCTTGATTGAAGTTGTTTTACGACGCGTTAAAAATACAGGACACTTTAATCCACAGAAACAAACATTTCATGAAGTTATATCGTACCATGTAGAAATCCTGAGCAGACGAAAGTTTTTGTTGGATTTGAAATGTTCAGTATACACGATAACCTATAAGTTCCAGTAAAATTAGGGTAACCATACATACATTAGGATAACTATATCCGTTTGTATTGAACTTTGTTCGATGTCCTGCATTTATATTGTTTTTAAGGGAAGTTTTTTTTTTTTTTTATATGTCTCATAGCTTACAATCGTATATCACAGAATCCCATAGTACTGAAAATAAAATTGTCGAAGAAATGTGTCTATGGTATGATTGCCTATCGAAAGATTCTGATCTAACATATTCTGCTCTAAGAGGTTCCGATCTATAGAATTCTGACGTTTTAATCGTGTCATAAAACCGAATCTCAATTTAAAGAAAGTCAGCTATTCTATAGATTAAAATCAAATTTCACAGAATCTTGTAAATCAGAAAAAGCTGTCGAAAATATGGGAAAATTTCAGCGTTTTTGCATAGCTCAGAATCCCATAGCTGAGAAGCCAATTACAGAGTAAATTGATTTGGTGCCTGCAAAGAATCTAGAGGGAGGGGGTTGGGGGAAGACATTTTCTTACGTATCAGGCTGTATTAGACGTCCTGTATTTTGAATTTTTGTGAGGGGAAGTTCAATATTGGCATATTCCGTTCTTTTTTAATCGATAATATTAATTTTTAATAAATATTTAAATTCTGATATAACGTCCAACTTTATGATACAACGTCCATATCATTAAAACAGTTCAACCCTTCACTTTTATGCTCCTCTGTAAAAGAATACTACAAACCTAAGTTTAATTAAATGTTATTGCTAGTTTCTTTGTAGAAACCAACACTTGACACCGAATCTAGTGAAACTATGAAGTTGGCTAAACAAGCGTTAAATTCAATTTGTCGATTGTGTAACTTTGTATGTAGTCAGTTTAAATACAACCAGAGTCATAACACATTTTGAAAGGGATCAGCTGATAACTACCAACTGTTCATTTGTCATTGGGCTGCTGATTGAAGACAGTTTTTAGCACTTTCATTTTTGATAACCAACGAATTAAACCAAATATATGGTAAAGAAACGTTGCATCACATTGTTACTGAACAATTAGGCATTCTATTAACTATTCTAATTAGGTATGATTGAAGTTTTTAAATAAGCAGCCAAGGTTAGATATATAAAGTTCATGCCATGTTGCAGTTGTGGAAATGACTGTTCTAAAGGAACTTCAGGTTTTTTTAAAGATTAAAAACATTGCCGTGGCAACTTAAGCTTTTGTAACAACAGTTGATTCCGGTTACAGTGAATGTGGTTTTGGAATACTCAGTCTTAATTTATGAAAAAGACTAAAATAACTCAAACTTATTTATTGAAATCTATACTGGCCAAAACCCAAATATGACTAATATACTTTTGTACGAATATACTTATACAAATATACCTATGTAAAGCTGGTCAAACGTAAAAAAAATAAGAAATCCCTTTTGCTGCAAATAAATTTTCCACCCAAACAACTTCTACCATTTTAGGATACACTCTGGGACAAAGAAAAGGAATAATAATACATCCTTATACGTCAACGTTAATATAAGAAATTCAAATGTAAAATTACGTTACTGCCTTCATAATATCTTTCCACGTTTAGTTATAAACTTGGTTGTACGGTTCTTTATATAGTGGTTAGTTGATCATATTTGTTATGTGAGCAACAAATTACTTAAAAAACAAGAAATTTTCCTTAAATATAAACATATTTTTTAAATTACAAATTGATTTTGTATATCATAAGTAACAAAGTGTATAAGGTAGAAAACATAAACATAAAGTACAAGTGAACGTCACACAAGACAAATATATTTCAATACAAGCACAAAATGCACAAATATATTACAAGCAAAACATGCACAAATATTATCGTGATCGATTTCGGTGAACCACGCTCACCATCCTCAGACCAGAGGGATTCACAAAAGAACATAAATATGATCATTAACACATTGATGATATTTATATTCTTATCATTATTGATGATAAGAATATAAATCAAAACATAGCACCCATATTGATAAATAAGTAAGGATTATGGTTGGTGTAGATGTAAGGGAAATTGTAGACTAAAGTTGGTTCACTATTAAAGCATGTATGTTTTTGTTTGATATTATTATGGGTGTTTACTATGAAATAACAGCAATAGTAGAAGGAGAAATAGTGTTTAATTTGTATGAGATACTGGTTTTGATATTAAGAGTTAATTATAACAGTATAATGAAAGTGTTTAAAATGGGAAATTCGTAAAATAAATGAGATAGTTTATTAACAAAACTATCTATTGGTTATATAATTCCTTAGGGAACACACGAGAATAAATCGTTGTTTTATAAATATGCTAAGTTTAGAAGTAAATCGTATTTTAAATAAATTGTATACTATTTTTTTGGACTTTTGTCTAGAGCTAGAAATGGAAATAAATTTATATTCGTGCATTTTATTTTCATGGAAAGGGAAGTAATTAATATTTGTATACTATAAATATTTTAACAGCATTCGTAAACTAAGTATTGGTTTATAATAGTACTAGAGGACACCACCTCTGTCGCGTGCAATTACCGATTCTAGCTCGGTCTTCGGCCTCAGCATCCGTATAACGAAAAATCACAATATTAAATTTATTTACAGTATCTCACTCACACTACTTGCGTTGATACCTGTTTATTAGTATAGTTTATTATTTAGCCTATTTTAAATGTGTTTATTTCATTCGTTTTTGTTTAAAATCTGAAGATGAAAATCTTAATGCATCAATAGGGTAATGTCAAATATACAAAATAAACATGTTTATTTATTTACAAAACAGCT
Organism: Stictocephala bisonia; assembly: GCA_035578905.1. Lineage (NCBI taxonomy): Eukaryota > Metazoa > Arthropoda > Insecta > Hemiptera > Membracidae > Stictocephala > Stictocephala bisonia. The sequence continues at coordinate 109,876 of JAQJVL010001131.1, forward strand.
GTTATTAATTTACTAAACTCAACCCAATGTTATTCTAATGGGAAAAAGTATATTTTAATCAAACTTATTCTTAACAATGGTAAAAGTAAAGTCCATAGACGTTAGTATTTTATAAATATATAATACCGTAGGAGGTAACATGGTAAAAGTCAGCGAGATATAACGGAAATCCTTACTACCACCCCTAAGGACATAACGTCAGGAAACATGTCATTACTTTCCTTGTAAAGTCCTTCCTCCACTGGAATGATCCTTTTTGATCCCCTCCAAACAATCCAATCACATTTAGGTCCTCGTACATTTTCATTTATTATCTCTATTGTTGTGGTTGTCATTTCAAGTTAAAATCATGTGGTAAATGAGGTGAATATCAGTCGATAATATATTAAAGTATACATCAGGTATTTGAGTGATTATACAATTTACAATAGTGAGCAATTAAGATGAAAATCCAAGAACAATAGTTTGTATTTATAATGTGCCATTACAATTTGAACCACCTCATTTGATGAATTTTAACACAGAAAAGACATAGCAAAATAAAATATATTCCAACAAGAAGGCCCACAGAGTGATTATTTTACTAATATGTGTTTTCTGCTTACAAAATTGTCTTAGATTATGTTTTATTAAGGTTAATATTGAAAAGAATTTATATATTACTAGTTACTTAAGTTGAACTAACAACTGTATGTGTTTTTGCATCATACACGTGCCTGTTTGGATTTTGCTTTGAAAATACCAAATTGGTCAAACGAAAATTTTAATTTCATCGATGTTTAATAAAGGCCATTAAAAAGATTTGAATCAGTGTATAAGGAATGCAAGCATCTTAGTATCAAAGCCACAGAGTATAAAATAAGTAAATAAATAAAATAAACACATTTAAGTGTGTTTAATATCAAAACACCCCCTCCCTTATATTCATAAAGAGATTTAAAAATATGCCTCAATATTGTTTTTACAAAAATATCTGAATATTTGTTACAAATACTTTAAGTCTCAGGAAATTTGTTAGCGTGGCGGAATAAAATTAAGGGCGATTTTCTTACGTGATTTCAATTTTATTTTTTTTAGTTAAAATAGTCTAGGTCTAATTAACTTAAAATATAAGCGTATTCTGTGAAACCCTTAGAAATTTCTAATAGAAATTAAGTAAAATATTAAATCAAGTCCAAATACAAGTAAACAAAGTTTACGAAATTCATTATTTAATATCTACTGCTAGAAAATCCAAGAACAACTACCCTGACGAAGATAAATTCCTAATTCACCTAAGAAGCCGAAGAGGCGTAGATTTTTTAATGTATCTAAATGCACCTTACGAAACTTAAAAGGCAACAACCCAAAATGTAAAAATAAATAAATAAATAAAATTAAAAAACTTCAGCACAATTGTTTTAAATTAACGCAGTGAAAATAAATTTAAGGCGTTCATTTTTCCCTTAATCTGAATATGCTTATAGCTTTATTTTAGAGTTGTCAAAATAATAATAATATTTATTTGTTCCATCAACCTTTCACAATATTATGAGTACGTACAATTTAATTACTTAGGAACTGGAGCTATCCACTTTTCCAGTTATTTGGTTAGCAGAAATAAATAAAAAATAACATAAAATACTAGAGTTCAGATCTAATAAGAATCATTAACAAGTGTCAACAATGCCGCTTCATATGGTGTCAAAATGAAGCTGGTGTTTAACATAAACGAATAACAAACATATATTAAATAAAATGTATGAAAATACAAATGTACTACATACATGCAATACATGCAAACTACATACAATACTCATATATAAAAATACATACATACACTTAGATATAATTTAGGAGTAAAGAAAAAAACCCAAACACATTTAAAGTACATTCAACTACTGCATAACGCCCTATTTATATGAGCACGTATTGTCCATGCAAACGTTAAATACTGTTAAAAGAGATAACACAAATTATAAAAGAAAATAACAACAAACAAACCAAAGTACAAACCATTATTTGAGATACATCAAAACATACATGAATTCATTTCGAACAATATAGTGCACAATGTATAAGAATGAAAACATAAATTGACAAACTAATTGGAAAAAGACACGAGGAGCATGATGCATGGACTTTGATTGAAACAAAAATAGTTTAATTTATTTCCACTTGTAAACTAGGATTAGTAGAAGCCTTTATTAATATGTTGCAATGTAATTGGATTTATATCTGTATTGTAACATGTAAAATTTCAATAAATAAATACTATATGGGCTACTAATGAAAGATAATTTAATTCACTGACACTATATAAAATGTTTTGTCATACATCCAAAGTTTAGTTTTCATACAAAAAACTTCCAAAGTACTATAATTTTTTAATTCAAATGGAATGTTGTTTTAAAATTTTGGACCTGTATACTCATATGATCGTCTAAATACTTCTTTAATAACTTTTGGCAAATGAAAAATGTTATGCTCTGCATATAAGTTCATCTGTATTACAATTACTATTTCTTAGATAGTAAAATTCGTAATACTTTAAACACATATAAATGTTGCATTTATTAAAATACATAGAAATAACTTGAAATCAATGTAAAGCGGGAATGAACCTATTATTCTACTTTGCCCCATTATTATACGAATAAAGTGATTCTGTGTCACTCTTATCTGTTAATTAAAAATTTAACAACTTAATTAAAACTTCCATTTTAATTAAGTTGTTAAATTAAGTTAATAAAATAACTTAATTAAAACTTCCATAACAAACAATGCCATATTGAATTTTGGACTCAATTAGTGCTAAATATATTGTTTTTGAAAGAGAGTAGTTACATGTTTTCAAACAAATTGAAGCTTCGTATGAACAATTTTAATTTTCTGTGTAACTCTAAAATGTGTTCTTCAAAGTTGAGTTTCTCATTCAGTGTTAGACCGAAATAATTAAATTTGTTAACTTTGTCGATGGACGGACACACACTATCAATATTACCTGTATTCAGAGAGTGGTACTTCAACTCACCTGCAAAATCAAATGGTTTGATACCAAAGTTTACATTTTTAGTTTTGGTTACATTAACTTGCATTCCATTTTCTGCACACCACATTTGCAATAAAGTTAGGTCTTTTTTAATGTTTTCAAAAATTATATAATAATACTTTTGATGGTAAAAGTATGCAATGTCGTCAGCGAAAGTGCTGACTTCTCCAAGAGGCTGTAAATTTAGTACATCGTTAGTAAAAATTAAGAAAATAATTGTGGCTATAACTGAGCCTTGTAGAATGCCTGAAGATATACATAATTTTGAACTAATTTTATCTCCAACTCGTGTTTATTAACATCTCCCTTCAAGAAAACTTTACGTGATTCCTCTTATTCCTATTTAAAATTTTTTTCAACAATGTTTTATGATCTACTAAATCAAAAGCCTTCCTAAAATCAAGAAACAGCCCAGTTATCTTTTGACCACGGTTAAATCCACAATATATATTTTTTGTTATATTTAGTAAAGCATCTTCGGTTGACTTCCCTTTTCTAAATCCCACATTGTGTTCTATTAATAATTTTTAATTTATCAAAATACTTTGGTTATCCTAATTTAAAAAATTTTCTTAACAAGACAACAGGCTGATAAAAAACTGACAACAGGCTTATTGGTCTTAGATTATCTAAATTAATTTACGGTAATTTCTTCAATAAAGGAACAATTACGCTCAGTTTTACATTTTCAAGAAAAACTCTCGAAGACAAACTCAAATTAACAATATGCGTCAGAACCGGTGAAATAAAATTAGTTGTTTCTTTTATAATAATAACGTTCAGTTTATAAAATCTTGTTGATTCCTTGTTTCTAAATTCTTTAATAACATCCAACTCTTCAAACTCACTTGTCGGATACATAAAAAACGATTGAGCGCACTGAAACTGCAATAGGCTGCGCGACGCAGCCGATTGTTGACCTTGACCTAGACAATCAGCTGACTGCAACGTTACGAAGTATTTTGTTTATTAGATCGGAAATAATGTTTGGATCTTCAACTGTTGTTCCGTCTTCTAGCCTCACTTTCTCTATTTGTTCTTCATACTTTTACCTGTTAATGAATGTATTATCTTCCACTGATTTGTCTTACCACCGTTACAGTTTGTAAGTAATGTTGAATAATAAAGTTTCTTTGTTTTATCTATATCTTCTTTTATTTTAGTACAACAATTTTCGTAATAAGTTTTGAAATTCGAATAGTAAGGTTTTCTTTTGTATATTGTATAACTTACATACTTTTCCTATTTTTTATACGATTAATCAAATTAATATTTATCCAGGATTTAATTAATTTAGCTTTACTAATTTTGGAGGTTATGGGCACTGTCTTCGTACTTTTATTTATTATTTGTTTAAAATGATAATGGAACATATCAAAACTCATATTTACACCATTATTAAGGAAAAAAATATTCCAATATGTAGCACTGAGTTCTGATTTAATTAGTTCACGATTTATAACTGTTTTATTTGGCTTATTGTCTAAAACTTTCCTAATATTGTCTACTCAACTGTACGTTTCATATCCCAAAATACAATGGTCAGTAATGCCTAATTCGAAAACCCTACTTGAAAAATTATTTATTAAAAATATGATCAATAGACGAACTGCTATATTGAGTGATTCTTGTAGGCACATTTACAAGGGACATAAAACCCTGGTTACTAAGTAACTTAAATAGTTCTTTTTAGTTGTTGAATTTCCAATCAAGTTTAAATTTACATCGCCTAGATAAGTAACATCACCTTTGAGAATTAGTAAGATATCAGAGAATTCATCTCTATATTCGTTTTCTGTATGGTTATGTAACATATATAAACATAACAATATAAAGGAAAAATCTGATGAAAATTAACATCTAAAAGCAATGCATCAGCTGTCTGTATAGTTAAATAAATCCTATTAACAAATATGCCATTCTTAACATAACATAAGACTCCTCCAGATCGATATGAATTATTACAACATGCAAAAAGTTTTAATGTTAAACAAGTCAATTTCATCTTTACCAACCCAAATTTCACTTAACACTATAAAATGCAAAATATTCTGAAATTGAAAATTTTCAAATAGAAAGAGATTAGCATTTTTTCTAATATTCACATAAATCATGTCGAGACATATAGATTTTGTTTAGTTATCACTGTTTTCGTTATTATCGTGTATCATAGATAAAAATATATTTGTAAAGTTAGTTACTGCTGAAAACTTTTAGATACCAACTTGCATTTAGCTATAGCATAAGAGATAACATGATTACTTGTAAACACTGACTTACTAGCATACAGATGTAGAGTTCACTTAAGTCTACGAATGTCTGATACACTGCTTATTTTAATACATTTTCACCTGTACACTTCCTAGCAAGAAATTTACCACTCTGCACCCTGCGTAGCTATAACCAATTTCATTGCACTTTTTCTTCAAGGTTTTTAAAAATAACTTATTTTCTGTTGATAGACAGGTGATCATTTATGTAAACACGCTGGTCAGAAAATGCTGGATTGAGAATATTAGCAGAGAAGGACTTTTTCTCTGTACTTGTCTAGTTTCTTTTGGAATTGAACGATCATAGAAGGGCATCGAATGGACTTGCATTAGTAAAACAACAACGGAATATGTAATTATTTTACAATATAAAACATATTTATTTTACCAAACAATACAAATGTTTTAATGTGATAGAGTTAATAATCGATTTTATAGGTATTCTTGCTTTGAAATTGGAACGTACTGTTAAACCTAAAAGCACAGTCTTACAGTGAAGTTATAGGTCAAGTTCTGCCTCCCCACTGCCATAAAATTCAAAGTGTTGAAATATTATGTAAAACATTGAATTTCTCAACAAATTAGAATCAAATTTGTATTATAAGATTCGAGTTCCCCATGTTTTAAGGCTACTTCCATCACCACCTTAAATATTACCCATAAACGTCCATCCATCATCTCAATAAATAATGCATAACAATAATGAAAAATAAATTAATTAATAGTTAAAAATTTTAAAAGGCAATAAAAAGGGAGTGGACTTGAACCGTTATGAACCAAGTTTAAGGCCCAAAAGGGAGTGGACTTGAATCGTTATGAACCAAGTTTAAGGCCCAGGTAAAACCGTCTGTAGGGAGTAATACGCCTGGCAGCAATATGGCTTTGGGTTGTCGCAAAGTATAAATAAGGCGTCTGTTCAATGGTTGCTATCGACTTATACAGTACTAATGAAGTCTATTGTATCCGTGTTGGGTGGTAGTCAGTATCCGGATGTTGTGTAGGGGAGAGAACTGAGTATCAGGCTTGTCAATTAGCTGAAAATCAGACCAATACTACGTGATTCGGTTTCCACATAAATCTGTAGGTCTCTTAGTTGCCCTGGCTATTGGGCTATTAATAAACGGCCCTTTTTTAGCTAAGTTAAACTATTTAGTAACCAGACCACACAGGTCGTCCACATTTATCCCACACTCAGTAATCATTAATTAATGAGTGTAATTAATCATTAATTGCCTTAAAATACACATAGACTGCGCATCTCAAATCTAAATAATGATTCTCGTTATTATAATCTAAAATAACGTTCTTTATTTCATTAAGTGAATGATGCATACTTAACCTATCTTAGTAATACTAAGTTTTATGCTAAACTTATTGGGATATATATATATATATATATATATATATATATATATACACACACAAACTAAAATATAGTTTATTTTGGTCCATCTAAAAATGTAATTCTATTGGTGAAAATGAATACAGTTTCATACTGTACTTGCCTGCCACACAAGTCAACAATTTACATTTACAATGGAAGATAAACGATCGTGCCTCTCGCAGCTGACGGATATGCTGAATGATCAGCTGTCACAATCAAATGACGTCATGACAGAAAAGCCTTATGACAATTTGCGGAACTGGTCCGTGTGCAAAGAATAGATACTATTTAGAACTACGTCATTTACAACTGAATGATAAACATATCTAAGTATTGCTACAAAATAAATAGAAGCAATCAATTAATAAGGATTTATTGCGTTTATAGAAAACTAGCTGTACCCACCCGCTTCACCGGTCATAAAATGAAAAGTAATAAATTATTTTATCTAATATCCTATCACAAGTTAAGTTAGACTACCACAACTGTATTCAATTCGTTTTTATTTAGCAGCTGTTCATCAAATAAATTAATCAATTAATTGCATCTATATTAGTTGATTAATTTATTAAGAATACCAAGGGAATTTTGGAGGCCAGTGGGACGGAGTCCTGAGGTCGCAGAGGTAAATCCATTCCTAGTGAGCCTGTAAGAGACTCTCCAAAGGAAATTGGAAAAATAGTTTCGGAAAAATAGTGATGAGTGGTAAATAGATTTTATATTTATAGATAATAGTAGTGAGTTAAAATATATATATTTTTAATTAATATAGTTAAAAAATAATAATCTTACAATCGAATTGAAATATAAAAATGAATACAAAGTCTTTTCATAGTTTCCGGACGGAAATACGCAAAAATTCTCAAAAATATATACAATAAAGTGATACAGGTATCGTGAATAACAACCACCAATTATAATGTAAAGAAATGAATTGATCTTAGATCTCGAATAACAATTACATTATCATAAAGAAAATGCTTCATAAATAAAAAACTGATTACCTTGTAGGAGCCCACACTTACAGATTAAAATCCTCCACAGATAAAATTTAAGAAAATAAAGATAAAACAAAACAACACATTTAAATGCTAAAAAAACGTTATTATACAATTACACATAGGTGTTCATTTTTATTTTGTATTCAAGCATGTCAATACATTCAATTCGATCTAAGTAAAATAAAAATACTGCAACCATAAAAAAACAAGGTGCTAAAAGGGTTCCTAACATTGGTACACTCTCTTCTCTTTACCTCCATCCAAAACCATGGCAAACAAATCTTCGGCAAAACGAAAAAGTATCTTAAATTTCCACGGCAGAAACCCGTTGTGACCTCTTCTAACTGTACCAAATCCCAATTTAGTATTGGTTTAATATTGCTTAATATTGCGTCCAATGCACCAATATAGGAGATGACGTAGTTGATGATAGATTCAGCATAAGTACGCAATTGAGGTCAAATGTTGTCATAGCAACAGAAGCCAAACACACAGAAACATTATAATGATCAACTTTTCTAACAAGATGTTTAGTCTTTTGCTTTGTTTAATACTTCCATTGATAAAATTAATGGTAGTAATAGTTAAAATTAATCATTATACTAATGGTGATTTCAAAATATTTTAAACTAGTGAGAAATTGTATCATTTAGATAGATTATCTAAATACTTTTGTTCCTTTTGGATTTATGTAACGTTTCCTATATGAAACAAAACCGAAAGGTTAGCAAAAACAATAAAAATCATAACTATTGTTCTTTATAAATCTTGTGCTATCGAGAAATAGCAAATTCAGATTAATAATGTAAGATTTTTTTAATTTAGTCAATTTGTATCAAATACATTCTTCATTTCAGATTCAAGAGAACACTGAAATTTTAACTTTCAACTTAAAATGTATGTATTACAGAGCTGTTAGTAAGTCTGTTTAAAGGTTTGGTTTAAAAGCAAATACCAAGCAATTTTTTAAAATTTATTCTTATATTAGTTTACTACAAAACTCTTGGCTACACTAAAAAAAAACAAATATTTTTTTATATACAAATACGAGTTCGTAAAAAATCTTGATAAATTAACGGTAATTACATTTTAAGATTTAAAAAATCTTAATATTAACTACATTCTCGAATGAATTTATTATAAAAAAATTAAATCAAAACGAGTATGAGTGGTTATTAATCCAAACGTGGTTTTGTTTGAAAAGCTGAAAATATAGCATACTTTTTAATAATAAAAAAAACGAAATTTGACCTGCATTCATATATTAATTTAGTATATAATTGTTGGTCAATAAAAATAAAAATAAGGGTTGTTTTTGCACTCAAATATGTTATTTCCAATACACACAATTAACACATTCTTTAAATTAAATAGAAGTAACATATTTTTTTATAAATTTACTACAGAACTCTAAACAGTCTATAAGAAAATAAAGGTAGTTTTCAAATTAAAATGTGGCTTTGTTTAAAAAGAAAAATAATACATCAATCTGTTTTGAGTTTTCCAAAAACTATAACAAAAAGGTCTCGATTTTTCGTAAAACTGAACTTTTGTATACCTCTCCAACTTGTTTTAAATTCATTATAACTTAAATTAATTGGACTGGATAGATAATTAAATAAATAATGTTTTGTTGTACATATTTTGTTCAAAATAAATACTAAACCAAAACGCGAGTGTCATTCAGTCAAAATTAAGTTACGTACATAATATTTTATCAAAACTTTCGGCATTATTGGATTAGTAATATTCGATCTATTAACTTTAATAAACAGATATGTTATAATGATTATACACTATCTAAACTATACTTTATTTATTGAATGTCCCGACTTGACATTAGAGCATTCTTACGGCGAATGCTGGAAGTTCGAAGAGTTTGGTAATGCAAGGCCCAAAGGCGTGACAATGTAAGCCAGCTGAACCTATAACTGCACCTTAACGTCTTGCGTTGTTGTCACATTTTCAGTTATCTTAATATTTAATTCAATATTTAATTAATTAATTTCAGTTTCAACCTAATTTTTAATTAATTAATTAATATTTAATTTTAATATTTAACATTATTGTTTTACTTTCTCCCAATTGCGTTGGCGTATTGTGATCGACCAAAACACATTCTTTACAAGTTGGTCTAAAAATCTATTTTAGAGTCTCATGGATCCAAAAAGTGTTTTTTTCTACAAAAAAAATGTTGGTGTCTGTCCGTGAATGCAATAAGTAATATATGCTATACGAATAAATTCATGAATTCCTCTCATTTTATCAATAAATGAATCCAACAACAATTCTAACATATGACATTTAATTAACGTCTCAGGCTGAACATCATTTAAAAATAAGCTAAAGAAAGCAAACGTTATATAAAAATGGGAATTAATTTTAATGACGTTTTAAAATCTTTACATGGAACATAAAATTACAGATCCGATGAAAATGGGTATATTTAAGACGTTCCATAATTTAAAAATACCACTGGCGTAGACAATAAAAAAAAAACAAAAAAAAAAACAGAACTTAGAAGTTGAAAGTCAGACCAATACACGCTGTAGATCCCAAACCTTTCTTAGCTATTGGGCTAGCAATAAGTGGTTTCTCCTAAAACGGTTTACCTTAGTTGGTAACAATTAATTACTATATTCGTTCATCTAAACTCATTTGCCATCCATATCTCCCCATATATCTACGGTTAGTGACATAATGATGAAAGATGAAATAATATTAATGAATAGTACAAATTATTTCTCCGTATTTCAATAATTAAAGTTATTTCATTAAATTGAAAGGAACAAGAACAATCAATAAAATAATTGAGTTTTCTAAATTGAACTAAACAGCCTAATATTATTTCTAGCTGAACTGTCAAACTATTAGTCATTTTCTTGACATTTGCTGGTCATATGTCATCTAGGTCTGGACTCGTTAATGTCATATATCAACTAAGATTGTTTTCAGGGGACTGATATAGTTCATAGTATTGAAAAGTATTCAATATCGACAATAGACATTACCTGTGAACTTAATTTCTGTATTTGTCAGCTGAACTTAGTTATTACTTTACGTGTGTAATATTGAAATTTTAATGTAATACGATAGAGTGTAATTATACTTGTTTGTCCATCTAGCTTTTCTGCAGAAAATATTTATTTTAAATATTCTATGTAATACTTAGATACTATTTATAAATGTTTATATATTTATTATTAATTCATTAAACATCTAAAAAGGCAAATAATGTAATGATAAAAAAAACACGGGCACGTGATATTTTTAATATTTTACTAATTGTGTTTTTTATAAAGCAATGTATATTTTACTTTTGATAGGTGTACAAAATCATTTATTTCACTATTATTATTTTTAAAATTGATATAATACTTACTAATAAAAGAGATTATGGTGAGCAATGATATTATGAAAGTCCTTGTCGTAAGTACAAAATTCACTCAACATCAAGAAATGTATCAAAGTATACTAACCAACTGTAGAAATGTAGATGACCTATTGAACAAGTACAAGAAGTTAGTAGTGAAAAACAGGGCTTACTTAAATAAACAAAAGTGTTAAAGTTGTATGGGCCATGGTAATCATAATTAGGAATACATTTCTAGAAATAAGTTCATATGAGTTCTAAGATTAGCTGTCCCACTATTTATTTAGGACATCAGTGTTATTTGAATGTCTATTGTATTGTATTTATTGTATATTGTAGACATTTTAAGTTAAATGTGGTAAAAATACACCCCAATATGGTAGCTCCAGGGTGGTTAAGCTTCACACTGTGGAATGGAAATGTCCAAGGTTCGAATCCCAAATGAGGTAAAAGGCAATACTTTACTCGTTAAATAAAATTCACCCAAATACCTACAAGCCCATGTGTACTAGTTAGTAATGCTTAAAAAAAGATTAATTTGATTTTTTAATTTAATTAAAAAATTAATTAATCAATTAATTTTAATTGATTAATTAATTTTTTAATTAATTAATTAATTTAAAAAAATTAAAATTAATCAAACTACAATTTGATTAATTATACCTACATGCAGTGTTTAAATATACTTATCCAAAAGTTCTCTATAGGAAGAAAACAAATATTTCTGCAAATATGTATAAAACACTATCATAGTGTACGTAAATTTGTCCTATCTCGAAAAATTAAAAAAAAAAAAATGTGTACTTGATTACAACATCTTATTAACACCTCTAATGGTCAAACCCTATAATTGAGGTTGAGAATAACATTTATATAAATTTTACATAAAAATGTTACTTTTAATGTTTTTATTCTACATTTGTTTTAAATGTTATTTTTTTAAATAAAGACAAAACTACACCACCATTCAGCATTTTATAACAGAACAGACTATTTCGGGACGGCTAAAGTCCACTAGCCACACATATATGATATTACTACAACCTCAACAGTTCTCGGAATTTCAAAATCTGATGCAGACGTAAACATTCCCTGGGGCAACCGATGTGGCACTGACAAACCAAATAAACTTAATTTAGACATACATACGATGTTACGCGTATCAAACTAATTACGTTGTGAAATCATTTCAATTATCAAATATTACGTTTTATATTAATTGATTTTGATCCTTGTGATTTTATAATCAATTTCTAAATAAAAAAAGCCCTTCAACACGTATTAAAGTAAAATAAATGATAATAATAATAATAGGTACTCTGACCTTCTTTTTATTTATAACTTTATTTTAATCTATTACATTTAATTTGAATGGTTTTATAATGTAAAATCTAATTTAACTATTTTAACTAAATTTCTATAGAATAAAATATTATAACTTTCAAACTACACAACGAAATAAGCAGAAAAAATCACTGTTTATTAAAGGAAGATAAGAATTACATTCGTATGACAACTGGTTTTTTATTTTAGTTTTCGTGGTATAGAACAGAGTTAAGCAGGAAGGGCGAAAACCACACACATCTTCGGCCAGGGTGAAAACCAGCCTGCTGAACTGGAATATTAGAATCAAGAATGGGTTATATTATGTTCTATAACAGTCTTTCCAGCAACTTATAACAAACACTAAGAAGAGATATAGGGTGATACATTTCCACTCGTTCAGGGTTTTCACCAGGCTTCATAACAGCTACTACTTTTGACCGATTAAATGCTTTTAGCAAATTGCTTGTCGCTAGTATCTTATTGTGGACTGGTTGAAGAAATTGTTTCAGTTTGCTACCAGCATGCATAAGACCTTTTGATAAAAGATACCGTCAAGATGGGCTGCTTTCCTTGCTGGTATAGTGGAAATCACTCTGTCTAACTCTTCCTAAATTTCTGGAGACTTCCAGGGGTCTCAGTTGGCTCTTTTTAATTTCATTCAACTTGTAAAGCACATGTTTGTCAGAAGGATGGTGAACTGACTTCGATAAGCTGACTATTCGTTTAGCCATTAGAAACTCTCTGGTGGAGCACTTCTCTTTGATTTGGAGAGTTTTACAGTTGACAGTTTCTTTAAAGGTGACCAAGATCTTCTACTGCTGTTGGTAAAGTGTATATCTTCAACAGTTTTAACCCATTTTTCTCTCCTGGCAGCGTCAAAAGAGGTCAACAGTAGATTACCTGTGTGGAGTTTTCCGTGTCATTAAACTCTTTGTAAAGGTCATCTGTTTCCTTTTTATCATCCTGGTATAGGCTATACTGCTTTCTGTATCCTCTTGGTATACAAGCTTTAGCAATGGAAAAGTCTTGTGATAAAACGATTGCAATAAAAAGTCGTATCCAGGAATATTGCCTTTTGCACTATTTTTCTGCTTTTTATACGTCTCTTGGAGAGCAAGGACATCTACATTGTTATCTAGAACGACCCCAGTGATGCACTCACTCTTCGCCTTGCTTAAGACCTCAGCGTTAAATGGAACGTTTGCTGTAGTGAGTATAGATATAATAAAATTCTATGGATATATATAGAGTACATAGTAAAGTGGTTTATGTCCAGCTTAATTAATCCATTAGAGTTATTAGTGGCACTCTCATGGCAACTTCACTACCTTGGCTTCCGGTGCCGTGTAATATAGCCCCTCCAGAAATAAGACGTCAAGAGACATTACTTAAAGAATTCAATAAGATCTTAGAATATTTGTGTAGCTGTAATGTATCAAAAATATTTGTCAGTACTTCGTAAATGTCCCACACCTCCCCATTACAAGATATGTTCCTATGTCAGAACGGTCGCTTAAAATCTCGAAACCTACCTCTATGTACTGGTTTCCAGTTGTAGAGCAGATCCAACTTCTCGCCTTATAGTAGCTGGTCCATAGAGTGGAACAGTTTTGAAGGACAAAATGAATTCTTTATTTACGATCAGTCAATACCTTTAGGTGGGATGAATCTTCCACGTAGGTAATGTACATTGTTGAATCGGTTCCGAACTTGAGTGGGCAGATGTAGCGACTGGAAATACAAATATGGATTGACACTATGACACTAGTCTATCCATGTGATTACAGGGAGTCTATCTAAACAAAGGATCACATCGTTACAGACTTACTCTTCCACCTACTCGTATACGTAATACACGTACAGTTGTAATGATCCTCCCACACATCCTTAAATGTACGGTGGTGATTTCACTGATGGTCTCCAAATAGAGGTATTGAGTCGAGTGTTATTTGTGGAGAGGGTGTTCGGGAGATGGAAACTGTTAGGACATGAGAGTGGTTCGATCCATCAATGTACGACATTTTGCCTAGTATGCATTCTGGTTGGATGGTACTATTTACTAAGCCATTCATTTTGATTTGTTTGGAATTGGCAATGGTCCCTGTCGGAACAGCTATTTCTTACACACATTCACTCCATTTTACAATTGACACTTGATATTTTTCCACACTCCAGAAGTAATTTTTGTAATATGTTTTCCTTTATTTATTGTCAGTATTTGGATTATTAAAGATATTATCGTAGTAAATTAATTATTGATATATAAAATGATTACATTTTCATTAGGTTTTATTTTAATTTCAATTACACAACTATTCATAGCCATTTAATACTTAATTTTAGAGATATTAGCGGCTTACCTCATATTCCATGAACTTAAATAGCAATTTCAGTTAATATGTTTGAAAGCGCTGAGTTAATTGGGCTGAATATTCATTTGTAGCTTTTTTCTTCAAGTTTAATTCCACCTGAAGTCTACTTAAGTAGAAGTAGACCTGGCACTGACTAAGCTCAATAATACCCACTGAACGTGTAGGGTTGATGGAAGGGTCGATTCCAGTGTACGTCTATGACTAGACGTGACTGGGTAGGTTGGTGGGTACACCCCACCAACACATTGGCTGATCAGGTACAGTATCACTTTAATAACTATCTCTACGAATGTAAGTGTTTGGGATGGTGAGTGTTTCATTAGTAATGTACGTGCATAGGAGGGTGGGTGTATCAATTGCACTGTGCGTGAATAGGGTCTGCCAATAGTACGTGTATGGGAGGGAGGGTGTGTCGATAATAATGTACGTGCATAGGAGGGTGGGTGTATCAATTGCACTGTGCGTGAATAGGAGGGTGGGTCTGCCAATAGTAATGTACGTGTATGGGAGGGAGGGTTTGTCAATAGTAATGTACGTATATGGGAGGGAGGGTATGTCAATAGTAATGTACGTGCATAGGAGGGTGGGTGTGTCGATAGCACTCTGCGTGAATAGGAGGGTGGGTCTGCCAATAGTAATGTATGTACACACCCACCCTCCTATGCACGTACATTATTATCGACACACCCTCCCTCCCATACATGTGTATGGGAGGGAGGGTGTGTCGATAATAATGTACGTGCATAGGAGGGTGGGTGTGTCGATAGCACTGTGCGTGAATAGGAGGGTGGGTCTGCCAATAGTAATGTACGTGTATGGGAGGGAGGGTGTGTCGATAATAATGTACGTGCATAGGAGGGTGGGTGTGTCGATAGCACTGTGCGTGAATAGGAGGGTGGGTCTGCCAATAGTAATGTACGTGTATGGGAGGGAGGGTGTGTCGATAATAATGTACGTGCATAGGAGGGTGGGTGTGTCGATAGCACTGTGCGTGAATAGGAGGGTGGGTCTGCCAATAGTAATGTACGTGTATGGGAGGGAGGGTGTGTCGATAATAATGTACGTGCATAGAAGGGTGGGTGTGTCGATAGCACTGTGCGTGAATAGGAGGGTGGGTCTGCCAATAGTAATGTACGTGTATGGGAGGGAGGGTGTGTCGATAGTAATGTACGTGCATAGGAGGGTGGTTTTGTCGATTGCACTGTGCGTGAATAGGTGGGTTGGTGTGTCAATAGTATTGTACGTGTAAGGAAGGGTGGGTGTTTCATTAGTGCCTATTTTGGATTAGTATATCCGCATCTTGCGTATCGTATACGACTTTGGGGGGGCTGCTCTAAACAAAGATTTGAGAGAGTATTTAAATCCAAATAAAAAGCAGTCCGCATTATTGGCAAACTAGGTTACAGAGAGTCGTGTAGAGCAACTTTCGGGGAGCTTGGTTTGCTGACCCTGCCCAGCCTCTACGTACTTAATGTGGTTCTGCACTGTAGATCGAGTGTAGATCTGACTCAGGGAAGAGGCGTTCACCAGTATGAGACGAGAAGCAGGTACAACTTTAGAATCCAACATCACAGACTAACAGTAACCGATCATCTACCCCAGGTGTTTGGCGTTGGGCTAATTAACAAGCTTCCCAAAAGCATTAAAAATATTAACTCTCCGAATATATTTAAAACTCGTTTGAAACGATTTTTGTTGTCAAAATCATTTTATTCAGCTTATGACTGGCCGCTGGGAAAATTGAAAAATAATTGTAATCAAGTTCAAAACTGAGATTGTGAACTGTATCTAAGTGACTATTCACCATTAGAATAAGAATGAATGAAATATCTTTGTATGTTTGATGGCGACCTTGATGTGAATGGATGTTTTATTTGTCTATATGTTTTAATTGTCTATATTTATATATTATTTACCACCTGACGATTGCGATACATTGATGTTAAATGTTTATTTTTGCAATAAAAAGAATTATTATTATTATTAGTAATGTACGTGCATAGGAGGGTGGGTGTGTCGATTGCACAGTGCGTGAATAGGTGGGTGGATGTGTCAGTAGTAATGTACGTGTAAGGGAAGGTGGGAGTGTCGATAGTAATGTACGTGTAAGGGAGGGAGGGTGTGTCGATAGAACTGTGCGTGAATACTGTAGGTGGGTGGGTGTGTCAGTAGTAATGTACGTGAAGGGAGGGTGTGTCGATTGCACAGTGCGTGAATAGGTGGGTGGATGTGTCAGTAGTAATGTACGTGTAAGGGAAAGTGGGAGTGTCGATAGCACTGTGCGTGAATAGGTGGGTGGAAGTCAGTAGTAATGTACGAGTAAGGGAAGGTGGGAGTGTCGATAGTAATGTACGTGTAAGGGAGGGAGGGTGTGTCGATAGCACTGTGCGTGAATAGGTGGGTGGATGTGTCAGTAGTAATGTACGTGTAAGGGAAGGTGGGAGTGTCGATAGTAATGTACGTGTAAGGGAGGGAGGGTGTGTCGATAGCACTGTGCGTGAATGGGTGGGTGGTTGTGTAAGTAGTAATGTACGTGAAGGGAGGGTGTGTCGATTGCACAGTGCGTGAATAGGTGGGTGGATGTGTCAGTAGTAATGTACGTGTAAGGGAAGGTGGGAGTGTCGATAGTAATGTACGTGTAAGGGAGGGAGGGTGTGTCGATAGCACTGTGCGTGAATACTGTAGGTGGGTGGGTGTGTCAGTAGTAATGTACGTGAAGGGAGGGTGTGTCGATTGCACAGTGCGTGAATAGGTGGGTGGATGTGTCAGTAGTAATGTATGTGTAAAGGAACGTGGGAGTGTCGATAGCACTGTGCGTGAATAGGTGGGTGGATGTGTCAGTAGTAATGTACGGGTAAGGGAAGGTGGGAGTGTCGATAGTAATGTACGTGTAAGGGAGGGAGGGTGTGTCGATAGCACTGTGCGTGAATAGGTGGGTGGATGTGTTAGTAGTAATGTACGTGTAAGGGAAGGTGGGAGTGTCGATAGTAATGTACGTGTAAGGGAGGGAGGGTGTGTCGATAGCTGGGTGTGTAAGTAGTAATGTACGTGAAGGGAGGGTGTGTCGATTGCACAGTGCGTGAATATGTGGGTGGATATGTCAGTAGTAATGTACGTGTAAGGGAAGGTGGGAGTGTCGATAGTAATGTACGTGTAAGGGAGGGAGGGTGTGTCGATAGCACTGTGCGTGAATACTGTAGGTGGGTGGGTGTGTCAGTAGTAATGTACGTGAAGGGAGGGTGTGTCGATTGCACAGTGCGTGAATAGGTGGGTGGATGTGTCAGTAGTAATGTACGTGTAAGGGAAGGTGGGAGTGTCGATAGCACTGTGCGTGAATAGGTGGGTGGATGTGTCAGTAGTAATGTACGAGTAAGGGAAGGTGGGAGTGTCGATAGTAATGTACGTGTAAGGGAGGGAGGGTGTGTCGATAGCACTGTGCGTGAATAGGTGGGTGGGTGTGTCAGTAGTAATGTACGTGTATGGGAGGGAGGGTGTGTCAATAACAGTTTGCGTGAATAGGAGGGTGTGTTGATAGCACTGTTACTACCATATAGTACTGTAATATCCACCCTGTTGTATTTATCATTAAATGTGGAATGATTGCCCTTGGCTTTTCATAAATATTTTAAATCATGGGATTGACTACTGTAAGTTGAGGAGTAAATATCCTTCTCAGTCGTAGTTTGGAATTTTAGTTTTGTGTACAATTTGTAAAAAGTGGTAAGTTGTCCTTCATGTCCTATATAATAATTAACTAAATGAATTATAAGTGCACTTTTATCGTATTAAAATAGTACTTTGTTGTTAAAATAAATTGTCGGTTGTGTCCAAAGAAACTACTTACTTGTTTAAGTTAGACTGAGGCAGTTCCAAGTTTATTCTCACAATCCTGGCTTAAATGGAACTTTGATCTCTGATGTTTTGTAGTAGTACAGAGTGGTTTCGGTTTGAATTATGTTAGTTGAACTAAATTAGGCTCCATATTAATAAGGAACGAAATTAAAACTATTAACTTTTTTTCCTCTTAACTTCGTAAATTGATTATCTTTAAATTAATAAACTAAATGTACTCTTATTAATTTTTAAAAATTGGCAAATAAACTAAGGAATTCAATACCACTAATTTATCAAAATATAAAGTACTTTTCACATAGCTGTATATTAAATTTACAAAACTAAACTAAAGAAAAAAAAGATTCAGAAACATTTAATGTATACATATTTTTATTGAACATTACTCAATATATAAGCAAATATGTTGCTTAAATTTTACTGTTACAACGGAAGTAAATATTTTAAATTCTTTGTCAAGATATAAGAACTATAACTAAACCAACTCAACGAATTTCAACAATATCATAAAAATAAACACTGTGTTATATCGTAATAGCATAGTAAATTAATCTATGTAAACATATTAAAACGAAAAAACCAAAAAAATCAGACTGTAGAAAATAATGGCTTGTGCTTGGACCTCTCTTGTTGGAGTTTGCCTTACTTAGCTCTAAAGGCTTCACAATTAACCGTTCACATGCATCACAACATACATTGATGACCAAATTATAATTTTTATATTTCTCTAATCGTAAATATGTTTATCTTAAGAAAGACGCGTGTCTTGTAAGAGTAAAAGTCACAGTTTTCAACTTAAAACAATTTTTCGTACCGAACTGTATCATATTATTGTAGCAAGAGTTGCCATTACCACGAAAGTGTGACAACGGGTGAATCTAGCAATATAGTTTCGAGGGTTGTAGGAGGGGAGGAGATCTAGTTATCCCCAATTAGGGAACATAGTACAATAGTTTCCAGGCAATCCAGTCATATAGGGTTGAATTAGTTTCTGCACCCACTTAATGAGTTCACAAAGACTGATGGAAAGCTGTTTGGCACGTTAACGTAATTAGACTGATTACACCGTAATGGTGTGGGTGGGTGGGTATCCATTCAGATAATGAACAAACTGTCACTCAGATTGTACTTATATCAAGGTATGAGGTGCAGACAGATCTGTTGTGCGTATTATAAGGCGAATATGAATTATTATACGAGTCTGGATGACGTGTGTAGTCCGGATGACGTGTGTAGTCTGGATGACGTGTGTAGTCTGGATGACGTGTGTAGTCTGGATGACGTGTGTAGTCTGGATGACGTGTGTAGTCTGGATACAACAAGTTGAGTGCGGTTCCACGATCAGACGGACCCACAGCATTACGTGGAATCGATACCACGTTGTATTTTTCTGATGTTAAGCTTGTCCACATGCCTGATATTCAGTTCTACAAAACATCACGACACTAACTACCACCGGAAATGAACATCCCAGACTTTGCTAAGTATTGTTCATGCCGATGCCAACCATTGAGTGGACGCCACGTTAGTATTGAGATGTTTTTGTCAAACCTGTGCGCACTTGTATGGATGGGTGGGTAGTACAGGTACCACTGACATACACCACTGACATATTTATGTAGCCTGCCTGTAATATTTTCAAGTATCTTGCCGTTATCGACTTATGTAGACACTGACCTAAACTAGTAGTTGTTATAATCATTTAATGTAACCATTATTGTTAATTTTAAGTTTATTAAAAAAAAAAGTTAACACATCTGTTAATTTGGCACTTCGGTTGCTTGTAATAATTTTCTGAAGGCCACCAATCATCATCTTGTATCTTTCATTCCAGATTGACCAGGAGGATAGTGGGGAGAATTTCGGTCCGGGGGAAGACGATGGCAGTGGCAGAGCTGAATCCTACCCTTCCGTCCTCACACTACCCGGGGGAGGGGGTGAGTTTACTCTATTATATTTTGTATTTATAAAAGCAAATTTAAATCCAAAGTTAACAAGGGCTGCAGTCTTTAGCGTGAATGATTGAGCGACCGACCATTACGTCAGCTGCGGTTCTACCCTTGGAACTTACCTGCATTCTGAGTCGGTAGCCTTATGGACTGATACGCCTACAAATGAAGTTATCATAGAACTGTTATAACTTCACCTTAAAGTCCTATAAATTACCAACGTTTATGTTCATAATATGAAAGAAACTTTTAAGATAACTCGTACTAACTGTTATAATCTCTATGGAAATAATACATTCATAAGACTAAATTACAAACATTGTAAATTTATTTCAAAATATGGAAACAGTACCTTTTGTAAAATAATATGTTGGTTCCCATGTTACGTTTATTTATACCTCACATTGCTAGTTATTTTTGTGAATTGAATATTGTTTTATATTTCTGTTAACTGTTGTTGATTATTTTCTTTAGTTTTTCCTGTAATTTATTGTTAGTTTATTTTTTTTCAACTACTGTAGCTGAAAAGTAATATAATTTCCATATTAACGTTAACAGTAATTGTTAAATAAATAATTTGGAGTAAATTATGTTAGATTAAGTCTAGTATTTGTATTTCAGGATTGTTAGAAAAACCTAGTGAGGAGCATGTACTAATCACTAATCACTGGCTGTCGTAGACTCATTGCTTGCTTCGTTAATTAAAATCTACTTTGTAATTGGCCTTGCTGATATTGTGTAAAATTGATAAATAAATAGATATACAGTACAAGTAAACGTCACACAACACAAATTTATTACAATATAAGCACAAAATGTACAAATATATTACAATACAAGCACAAAATGTACGAATATTATGGTGATGGATTTCGGTGAACCACGCTCACCTTCCTCAGACCAGAGGGATTCACAAAAGAATTCTTTTATATTTATATTTATATAGGGATTCACAAAAGAATTATTTTATATTTATATTTATACTTATATTTATATTTATACTTATATTTATATTTATATTTATATTTATATTTATATTTATATTTATATTTATATTTATATTTATATTTATATTTATATTTATATTTATATTTATATTTATATTTATATTTATATTTATATTTATATTTATATTTATATTTATATTTATATTTATATTTATATTTATATTTATATTTATATAGGGATTCACAAAAGAATTCTTTTATGAATCCCTCTGGTCTGAGGAAGGTGAGCGTGGTTCACCGAAATCGATCACCATAATATTCGTACATTTTGTGCTTGTATTGTAATATATTTGTACATTTTGTGCTTATATTGTAATACATTTGTGTTGTGCGACGTTTACTGGTTCTGTATATGTACCAACACGTATTACGCTAATTAAAAAACTATTTATAAATAGATAATCATTGCTACTATTTTTATAAGACATTATATTGACTGATGATAAATGTATTAATCATAAATAATATTAAAACTTTAACGGTTTTGGTAAATTTATCGTGGAACTGTTAGCATTATTATAATAAGATCTTTTAAGATTAAGATACCAAATAAAAGTTAAATTAACTTTTACAATAATTAAAAGGATGTGATATGTTATTATCACGTACACCCCTAGAGTAGGTAATACAATAAATAATGTTGTGAACAATCGGTATTTACTTTAGTTAAAGTAGATATAACCACAATTATAAATGTTCTTAACTCCAATATATAGATACAGCAGTAAAAACAGAATATAAGCCAATGTGTTGTTTTAAATTGTTAAGATTCCTAACTTTGAGTATATTCAATTAAAATACGAATACATTCCAACATTTTATAAATTTCTAAACGTAGTTATATCATGGTGATTTTAAAACGTTGAATAATATTGTTCCAGAATATGAACCTGGAAGAGGAATAAGGGGAGAAAAGGGGGAAAGAGGACCCAGGGTAAGTAGCTTACCGTTAAGGACTCGCGGTGAAGGAAAGTTAAATGGAAAAGTCCTGCAGGTTATTTAACTAAGTTACGTCAAGGATTTATATATAAATGTTTACATTATTTTAGGAGCATTGTTAATTTTAAATTAATATAATTGCTTTTTTTAAATAACCATGTGATTTGATTTTATACGATAGAATACGAGAATTGTTCCTTACAGTATAATAGAATAAATTAGTTTTATGATAGCTGTATAAATTATTTTTTTAAATAAATAGTAATGCAAGGAAAACCACTATAACGTATCAAGAAAAAATTGCGTTATTTCTTTAATTGTTACTTTTACTATTGTCATTAAATGTTTGTTCCATCAAAGTGTGATTATATGTAAGTATGAGTGTAATACGATATTGGTATATTATACTGGCTTTTCTTCAACATATAAAAATAATTAAGTTTATGTTGTGAAATTAATAAAAACTATAACAGTAAAATTGTATTCTCAACCTGGTGAGGATAGCAACAGTAATAAAGAACGTATCGTACATAAGATTAGGTTAGGGTAGGCTAGGATAGGTTAGGTTAGGTTAGGTTAGATTATGTTAGGTTAGATTAGGTTGGGTTAGATTAGGTTAGGTTAGGTTGTAAGCTGCCCAAAAGACGACATGAATTTTATACTTGTGTTGGTGCAACAAACGCTTGAAGCGCTGGAATTCTCCAGCAAATTGACTACTACGAACAAATAAACGCCAACCAATAAGTTTTGAACAACAGTTAAATCGCTTTGTTAAAATTTAACTTTTTTATGTTCTGACTTCTAGTAAAAATTTAAATAAAATATACAATCTCACTACATTTATACTTTAAATAGAAAATTTAACTAGGAACGTATATTTATGAGAAACCTTGAATATATAATGTTATTCTCTCTCCCAAAATGTATAGAAAAATATTTTTAACCAGAAAGAAAATTAAAATTACTTTACGTTTCTAATTACTCAAATATTCTTGACTACCTACTTCCGTATCACAAATTAACTTTTTCTTTATCAAGCTTTATAACAAATTAAGTACAAGATACAGCACATTCAGATTATAGGCATCAGCAATTTTAGGTATTGTTTTAGTACGTAAGAAAAAAGTTATATGCCCCTTAAAAGTTAAACTTTAAATAAAAAAACCTCTGGAACTATGATGATATGTGGGTTTCCTGATAACGGCATGTAACATTTACTACATGTAACAAGTAATTGCAGTAAGTGTAAGAATTTTGGATTTGGATGTTGTAACTCAGTTGAATAGAGTACAACAGAACAATTTACACGAAACGGTTATATTAATTCATTTAAGGACTATTTAAAATGTTTAAATCCACTTTGTGCACAGTTAGTGGGGACATATTTAATTATGATTGGTCGTCTAAAAATTAACAATGGATTTTAAGTAAGCAATTATTGAAATTAATGATACTTATACAGGATTCTAGATTAAGAGTTTATTTTATTTTATTTTTTTTATACTTTAACAGTGCTCGTTTTGTAACATCTCGAACATGTTTTTTAACCTCAATCAACCAGAGTTATAAAGGGAATTAATTACAAAACAAAATTACAATTACAGGGATTACCCTTCCACAACGTACAGTCAGTCACCTAACGATGTACAGTCTCTGCCAGCATTATCAACTCACTTTCTACGTACGACATTTAAATTATTCATTGTAATGTGATTCGAACATGAAATACAATTGAAACTATAACCCACGTTTAGTTAACTATAGTTCAAACATTATAAAAGTAAACCGTATATGTTTATACAATTTATATTAAATAAAAAACAGCCGATAAAATAAATTTAGGACCTTTTCCGTTAACTAACTTCAACTACTTAGGTTAGGTTTGGTTTGTTTATGTTGTTATGGTTACGGTAGTGATTAACGGAAAATATCCTAAATTTTAATTGCATTGCAAACCATTTTAATAAAATTGTTTTTTTCAATATTGTCGTACAAGACAATACGTTAAAATATATTTTGAAGAAAAACCATCCGTAATGTTGTACATCAGTCAAAATTTGTATTGAGAGAGTATTGTTAATTGGAGATAAATTAATAAACCAACTTATTGGCTTGACTGTACCTTGTAGGTTGCTACCGCTGGAGAGAAACTGTAGTGGGATAAGTTCTCCGTCTCTCTCACACAACCGGCCCTACCCACCCTTTACGTCGGTTTTACCATAACTACTAAATATATTCTTTTTTAATGTGACATTACACGCCAGTTCACATGAGCCACAGGACTGTTATTAGCCTTTATTCAACAAGTGGATTTATTGACTATCTGCTCAGTCTGAGAATAAAATCTTAGTTCTAAGACCCCGGAGTGTGAGGTCACTGACCCTAAACACGTGCAAACTTTGTACTTAAACACTCACTTAATTCCAAGACCTTGTATGTAACCATAGAGAATAATTAAACAGATATCACATCCAATAGTGCGCTGAATGTGTGCCGAGTAGTTTATACTGTATCTTAAATTTCTCACTGGGCCAGTACACTGTCTGTCCCTGTCTTTATTCCCAAAACATTCTCCAGGATACAAGAAGTAATTATAATACAGGTTTATTAAGATATACGTTAGTTGTTAGTTTAGTTTATAAATGTAATATAAACATTTAGATATCCTAATGTTGTATCTCGACACTTGTATATATTCTGGAAACATATCTAGGATGGCATATATACAAGAATACTGAAGTACAGCTCGGTATCTGTACTCATTGTACTCCCACACAAGCGCGCACTCGCCTGCACGCAAACGCGCGCACCCACACACACACACACACACACACACACACACACACACACACACACACACACACACACACACACACACACACACACGCACGCACGCACGCACGCACGCACGCACGCACGCACGCACGCACGCACGCACGCACGCACGCACGCACGCACGCACGCACGCACGCACGCACGCACGCACGCACGCACGCACGCACGCACGCACGCACGCACGCACGCACGCACGCACGCACGCACGCACGCACGCACGCACGCACGCACGCACGCACGCACGCACGCACGCACGCACGCACGCACGCACGCACGCACGCACGCACGCACGCACGCACGCACGCACGCACGCACGCACGCACGCACGCACGCACGCACGCACGCACGCACGCACGCACGCACGCACGCACGCACACACACACACACACACACACACACACACACACACACACACACACACACACACACACACACACACACACACACACACACACACACACACACACACACACACACACACACACACACACACACACACACACACACACACACACACACACACACACACACACACACACACACACACACACACACACACACACACACACACACACACACACACACACACACACACACACACACACACACACACACACACACACACACACACACACACACACACACACACACACACACACACACACACACACACACACACACACACACACACACACACACACACACACACACACACACACACACACACACACACACACACACACACACACACACACACACACACACACACACACACACACACACACACACACACACACACACACACACACACACACACACACACACACACACACACACACACAGGACCACTAAGGAGGGCTCGCTGTGTCCATAAGGATGCGACCTCTGTTTCTTTACTTACTTCTGTCACTTTGCGTTACACCCTATTTTAACACTTACAGGGTCCTCCCGGAGAATCAATACGTGGGCCTCCCGGACCCCCAGGTCCACCTGGACCACCGTTTTCTGGAGGACGCTCTACGTACGGTGAATTTAGCGGATCAGGAGATGATGGGGTGAGTTTTTAAGAAGTTATGTACTGTTTGTGTAGCTACATTCTGCTTAACTTTTTCACATATGAACGGAATTTACATCTATAAGTTAAAGAGTACGTTTTTGTAAATTTACATTGACAACTTTGTAAAAAAATAAAATAAAACGAAAATATATTTACATCATTCAAATATTATCGAGAACACTTAACACATTTACATGTTAGTTAATTACTGTGAAATATTTGTTTAATACTCTAAATGGTGAATTAAATTTGTGATGGTTATAATCATTAAGTGGCGAATATATATCGACTCATATATTATTTCAACTTATTTGTTTTTTAGCATTACAAATATTAAGACCTTATAAAGATACTGATGTTTATTAAATTCTATGTATACAGATAAATGTTGTTTTTCTTCTTGAATCAACCCCATTTTATATGGCTCATTATAAATTCCTTAGATGAAAGGAAAAGAAATGCTAATTTACTGTTATCTATTATGTTTGGTAAAAGAACATAACAAATCTTGCTAAAATATTGGTTCTGTTTTTCATGCATCTAGCCCTTTGGATCACATGTAAGTAAACAGTAAACTATATTGAATCCAATTATTACAACGATAATTGATGTTATATTTGTTGCTCATAGATGATTATTGGTAACTCTGAAAAAGTGATACTATTAGATTTTTCCAATATTTTAAGTTAAGGATATATCCTAACATGATAATTTTTATAATTGTTTTTTTCTTAAGAAAAGCTTTTTTTTCTTAGCAGGATCAATATTTAAGATACAAGATTTTTGTACTCAAAATTTTATTTCATCTCAACTTTATATATTGGTCTGATGCTTTATTTTAGTTTCTCCTATTTGTAATTTGATAGCAGAATTTGAAAGCCAAACGATATATATATATATATATATATATATATATATATATATATATATATATATATATATATATATATATATATATATAGTCTTAAACAGACGTATTATTTTTTCTATGTATCTACTCTTGTTTCATTGAGGCTCACTAATAAGATATATTCTATACAAAACATAACTACAGTAATATTATGTTTTTATTTAACTTGTAAAAAAGTCCTTACATAAGATAAGTGGGATTGTCATCTTTTCCCAAACGATATGTCTAAACCATCCGAAAGGTATTGTAGAAAGCAATACAAAACTCCATCCAATTCCTTCTCAGGGTGTAATTAACATATACTTATAAATGGAGGCCTTAGAAAGTAAGTATTATGGAGGTGGAAAATTGGATGAGTCGGCTCTTTATATTTCCTCCTGGCTCCTGGGAAATGCTAAGTTTATCGTTTTCTTCTTCCAGACTCTGATTAAAACGGATTTTATCAAATTCACGCCTACGCCATTTTCAGCTTTTCTCAGCAACCCCTTTTGATTACTGTGCAGGAATCTTTAAACGAAAATATTTACAACAAAGTTTATCCAAGCAGTTTCTGTGTAATTGCTTAAAACAATATTTCTAGCACTCTGCGTTATTATTTACTTTCGTTGCAAATGTTTTCACTTCAATTAGTGGGCCTGTGATCGTTCGACGTTGCCTTGGGGGGGGGGGGGGCATTCTCATTTTTAACCTCCCTCAATGAATTTCCCATAGACATTTTATCTGTGAGGAGAACTTATTTAGCCATAAAAGGGGAGAACTAGTGCAGTTCAAGACGAATGTTACTAGTAACAATTTTCGGGAATAGTTCTGGATCCGAACCTGTGCTACCTTTAACTTTGTAAAGTACTGTCGGACCACTAAACTTAATGGTCTTCATATGTATTTCATTTACATGTTTTGCACTATTTTTTTAAATGAGCTATCTAACAATTCTAAACATAATTTCAGTAATTATTATAACCCATTTTTTTGAAAATTGGTGACTTAAAACGTGTGTATAACTATTTATTCCAGCTGTTCGGAGTGGGAGACGGCATAGTAGGACCGGCTGGCCCTCCAGGCGTTTGTTCCTGTAACCTCACGGAGATGCTGGACACTTTCAATCATCCTGACATCATTCCAGGCCCTCCAGGAATTCCAGGCATTGATGGCAAAACTGGTCCCCCTGGAGTACCAGTACGATTATCAATTATGAGCTTAAGATAATTATAAATTATTTATAGGTTTTATAAACGTTATAAAAACATTTAAAACGGGTTAAATAGTGTTTTTATTTCAACACATTAGTTATGTACATGAGATTATTTTCAGCTGGTTAAATTTCAGTTACATATTCTTAGCAAAGACTTAGCTAATATGTAAAAAAAAAACACAAAGCGTATAAGTATGTTAGTGTATATAAAAATGTCAGTGTATAATTTAACTTAAATAATGCATATTTTTTTAATTTATGGTTTTATTTGTGGAAAATGGTGTTTTATAATTTCGGTAGTAATTTAGAACACAACTCAGTATGATAATTTTTTTATTTTACAATTGTTTATGAAAATTCGTCATGAAGTTTTTCTTTTGTTTTACCACAGACCACTTGATTTTATTTAAATATATAACAAACAATATTTTATAAGGATCTAGACCAGAAATTATAATAAATTGAGGTATATAAATATTTAGTCACATTTATAGGCATATTAGTTATAAAACGATCTCTAAGTTAAAACTATTTTGTTTATTTTTAAATTAAAAACAGAGTAATTGAAATAAGGCCCTTGACTCGTCGGCTCCTCAATTCTTCTATAATGATTATAGATTTTTTGTGACTTTTGAAGAGCTCATAATATAGTTTTTGTACGAAATACCATTCACATAACACAATGTGGATTTTCATGTATTCCGAAAAATAGATTAATATTTAACTGTAGTATAGATATTTTAATCTTTTCAATACATTTATGGCTTTTATTGGTAGTGGATATTTTTCTCAATTGAGTAAAATAAAAATGAAATTACTTAACTTAAGAGAGGTTTTACGTGTATAAGAAAATTAATTCATGTTGTAGGGTATACCCGGCTTGCCAGGAGAGAGAGGGGCGCCAGGTCCTGTGGGAGAGAAAGGGGATAGAGGTGATGTTGGCCCGAGAGGTCCCGAAGGAATACAAGGAAGCAAAGGTAATATAGACGTTTCCTGGGTAAAATAATTTCCTCATGCAATATGAACTCTGAAAATGTTCATTTGGGACTTAATAAAATTTATTTGTGACATAAATTAAATAAAATAGCATAATATTTTAAAACAATTTAGTATTGATATTATTACTGAATTACTATTGATAAATAAACAAAGGGCTAGCCCTGGTATACTGTTAGATTTTTAAACAATATATTGTTATTTATTATTAATTAACCTAATATATTCTCTCGTTCCAGGAGATCAGGGTTTGCCTGGATTCCCAGGAACTCCAGGTTCGCCTGGACCCCCGGGACCTCCTGGCCCTTCAGAGTTCTCAAACTTGGATGTAAGTAGTATGAAGTTGAACTGTTTACTTACAATGAGACATTAGTTGGACTATTTTTCAATTGATTATTGGTTAGATCCTTGACTATGGATTTCGTGTCGATGCTGAGCAGTAGATTGTGACGTCACGTGGGAAAAATCAGCTGAT
Source organism: Stictocephala bisonia (assembly GCA_035578905.1). Classification (NCBI taxonomy): domain Eukaryota; kingdom Metazoa; phylum Arthropoda; class Insecta; order Hemiptera; family Membracidae; genus Stictocephala; species Stictocephala bisonia. The sequence goes on from JAQJVL010001131.1 coordinate 139,845, forward strand.
TTGATTATTCTTTTAAATAACGGTAACTAAAATTACGAATCACATAGAAGCTTTCAGGTAACTAGTGAGCAATCTTTTTACCAATTATCATCTGCAATTACGGGAAATATAACATTATTTTTCTGTCAATTTGTAATTGATGTTCCACCCAGCTTCCTATGTAACGTCATCTGATATTCATATGATACCTACCGTATTTTTTTTCTAGTTGCCACTCTTAGTGGTATACGGTATCTTCCATGTATCTATTAGAAAATGACTTGATATAAGTACAATTGTGTATCGGTAATTATATTACGATACATACATTTACAAAAACAATAATTGCAAATGTAGTATCCATAATAAATACAATTATTCCCAATGTAAAGTTTACAAAGGATGATTTTCAGTAACCATTCATTCTTCACAGTTAGAATAACAATTTAATAATTAGTTCATATTTTCTAGTACACAATGATCAAAAACATTGAATAAATGTTTAGTTTCCCTAAAATCATGAACTAAAATAAAATAAATTTTATTTAAGTGTGATAACGAACGTAAAAAACATAATTTTTATAAAAATCTTTTTTAAACTACGAGCTTTTTAATAAGTCTAAATGTATTTGTATTTTTTCTATAAGATATGTATTTCAGTTAATTCAGTTAATGTTTTGTGTTAATATGTATATGTAAGCTGTTAAAACTATCGTGTTCCTAACTAATTATATTCTCTTTTATATTAATGTGTTTAAATACAAACTAGCTTAATATATGTATCTGGTGAAAACATCAAAAAAATATTTCTGTAAATAATTTTTAGAAATTCCTTTTTTAGAATTTCCTTTTTTTTTTTTTTTTTTTTAATTTTTTAGAAACTTCCTAATTTTTAGACATTTTTCTATATCGCAATGTTTTGTTGTTTACGAATAGTTTGACCCACTTAAATCAATATTCTAAAACCTTGTAAGCTAATAACTTTCTTTGTGTTTATATTTGGTACTTGTGTATAGCAAATACATTTATACTTTATTTTACATGCTACTAAAGCCAAGCTGGAAGCCACGATCGATGTTTAAGGTAATTTTTAAATAGTTTTAATCAAATTTGATTATAATATATTACTAGTAATATATAAATAGCAGTTTTAAACAATTAAAACTGTAAATTTAAGGATATATATTTTTTGCAAAAATTGTTTTATCTGTTCAGTTGTTGTTTAGCTGAAGATAGTAATGTGTAACAACTCACATACAATTTCTCTCTTTCTCTCTAGAACATTACAGTCTCTTAAAAATCCAGTAGGTCTACAAATTAAGTTTTAGGCAGTTTTACAAGTAAAATAGTCCACCTCTTGATGTGGTTACGTCCTGTAGACTTTGAAGTGTTTGGCACCTGTTTGAACAACACTCGAGTCTTTATATCCTCGGGTACAAAGCGTTACAAGCTCATTTGGAAGTTCAAGGGGGTGGGGGATTTTTGTTTGCACGTGCCATCGTACGCTTAAAGTTTAAACAGTAGAACTTGTGAAACGTAAGCTGCTTTGTGACAGTTGTAAAGATTGTGCATCGCATTAATCTATATTTATTTTCAAAACTAGTTGTTTTTATAAAGATTATATTCCATTTTTAGAGAAATTGTTAAATAGAAGTGTTAAACTACTAATAAGTATAATAGTCATAAAACAACGAAATAATTTCATAAAACGCTTATAAAGTATAGGCCTACTTTATGAGTATTGTTACTATTATAAAATAATAACGTTTAAAAATTATTGTAACTGCTGAGATATTCTAAGGAAATAATAGCACATTTAAATTTATGTGGTTTTTATACAGAATGATCACCTTAGGTATAAAAAAACCTAAATATGATCAACTTAGGGAACCCTCGTGATCAATGTAGGTTTCCCCGTGATTTACTTGGTAAACCGTGATTAACGTGGGTAGAATCCGTGATCAAATTAGGGTAGCAGTCCTGATATGTCACGGACCGACCATGGAGCCAGGCATCCCCTCGAGGACCCAGGACAGTGCTCTACGTAAGGTTAGGTAGTAGAGAGGACTGTCTAGTCGCAACCTCGTTTTATAAAAATAAAAACATTTTTATTTTATTTCTATTTTGTTTAATTTCATGAGAAGCTCGGGTCTTCCTCCCTCATAACATAGTCTACCAAAGTTTACCAAAGTTGATAAACTTGATCAACTTGTAGCATCTGTTATCATCTTAGTTACCAATTATGTACAAATTTGATAGCATTCGTGATCAGTTTAAGCAAAATCAGCTTGGGTTGACAGCTGTGATCATCTTAGGTAGCCCTGATACTTTCACCCCAACGAGCAAAGTGAGTATAAATAATGAAAACCACTCATGTAATCGACTTTATCACACGCTATTTTATGTATAACCTATTCTAACTCATTTATAGTTTAGCTAAACTATCAATCAAAATTAACCACTTCTTCTTTATTTAAAGATGGTTTATGAAACCTACTTCCATAGTTTCATAAGACAAATTTCTTATATTTTACAGTATATATATATATAGTTTGTATAATTTAGCTTCAGCTGTAATCTTGATTTTATTTAGCCTAATAAATAAAATATAAACAAAAAAACAATATATGACAAGAATAAATACATTTTAGGTGTAAGTATAATATTTTATATTTGTTATTTTGTTACTGTAGGAAACGTTGATGGGAGCTGGGTTCGATTCTTCAGTAGGACGACCAGGCACCCCTGGAGCCAAGGGTGAACCAGGAATAGACGGTGCTCCCGGGCTGAAAGGAGATAGAGGATATCCTGGAGACAAGGGTGAACGAGGGGAAGCTGGAGCCAAAGGGTTGAAGGGAGAGAGGGTAAGTAATACTACAATAAGTAATAATTTAATTTATAAAATAGCCAAATATTTATAAAAAACAAAACAATTCCTATAAAACGTTTCGAAAGCTAAATATTATGTTTATTTTAATAAATAAGGGTTGCATTCAATTATTCTTTGAATTATGTAATGTGTAATATATCAGATCTCATTTTTTTCTAAGGACTCAAATAATGTTGTTTAAAATTTGCATTTTTACGTTTTATATATAAACAAACTCATTGAAGTGGGTTCAGGCCGAGTTTTCATACAACGTTTTATATACAAACAAACTCATTGAAGTGGGTTCAGACCGAGTCTTCATACAACGTTTTATATATAAACAAACTCATTGAAGTGGGCTCAGACCGAGTCTTCATACAACGTTTTGTATATAAACAAACTCATTGAAGTGGGCTTAGACCGAGTCTTCATACAACGTTTTAAATCATCCTGTTTCATGAGATTATTTAGTTCATAAAAAGATAAATCGGTAGCATTTCTTCGGCAACATTAGGAACCTCAGCTTACTTCGTACTTGGTTCATTTTATTTTAAGGAATTAAACTGTCTAATGGGGTTATTTAAATTTACTGACTTCACGAGTAAAGTTAATCTTCCTCATATTTTATGTTGTATGTCGGGTGTTTTCAACATGCTATATTAAGAGAGGAACATACTAATATGGGATTTTCGGATTGGATACGATCAAAAATCTAATTTTGGACTGACCATAATACTATTTTTAGATAAATAAGATTGTATTTTAGTGAATAGTGAGGAGTGGCTACCGTTGATTTGAGGTCTAAGATAGAATAAAAATAAAATAAGATAGAATAAAATAAAATAAAGAATAAAATAAGAAAGAATAGATAAAAGCTCTTTACAACTTGGACCCTCGCACTTTAAATATATTTTACACTTTTTTTTAAAACTATTTAGTTTTGATTTATCCTGATTGGCTGTTAATAAAGAAGATTTATTATGGTGTAATCAAAATTCCATTCGCGGAAATCTATCTTGGAGTAATTATGTAGAAAAGGTGATAAGTAAAATTTCACCAGGAAAATAAGCATTGTGGCGAATGTCAAATTTATGTAACTTGGATGGATTAAAATCAATTTTTTTTAATACAGTTGCACTTATCGTACAGAATATGTATTTATGGATTCACATAAAGTCATAATATTAATAAAAGTTTTATAAAAAAAGAAAAACTCATGTTTATAGTAAAATATTCAACCTCAGTAGAAAATTTATTTATTGTTCTGAAAATTCTTACTTTTCATGATTTATACATTTGAATCAATTATGTATGTACAGTAAAAGAAGTAGTGAGGTCTTATAGGACACTAACTAACCCTAAAAAAGTGTCCTAGTAACAAATGTTTATTGGACAGACACAATTTTGAGTTTTACACTGATAAGACTTCGCATAAGGAGAATACTTTTTTTACTCAGTTGCCAGAGAAATAAAAAAGTAACAAAATGATAGTTAATTTAAATCTAGAAGTTTGTATTCTACTTTGTATCAGGCTTTATCCAAGTACTGCTCAGTGTTTCTTTCAAGTCTTTTAAATAAAAATCATGTTTTATATTTTTATGCATTTCATAAAATTTAAGAGGCTTAAATAATAAATATTAAACTTTTTATTGTATACAATGTTGAACTACGCTATTTTAGATTTAAATAACAAAATAATTTATTAATTTTACTCAATTCATGTGCAATGTAATTTTATGTGTTGAAGTATTGAATTGAAGGCAAATTTTGAATTTTAAATATGACTTGTATTATGTATAAAATCGTTACCACATTGAGTGCTGGTAGATATTGCAAAGTATAACACGCCAAGCAGCGTTGTGAAGTCCAATAGCAATACAACAAGGCACAACCTAATTCCTTTGTGAATCTCCCACGTCAGGTTGGCAATGTGGTTTATTGAAATTTATCACCACAATATCAATTTCTTCTTGTACTTTTTCGCATTCAATTTGTATTGCATGAAACTTATCCTCATTATTTGTAACATAAAACGGATTATTGTTGAATTATTGTATTATTAAATTGTTGATTTATAATTTTCCGGGAAGAACAGATTGTTCTGGTATATTTATATTAAAAAATTGCTAACTTATGTTACTAATCGAAATTGTGTGATTTAATGAGTAATGAAATGATACACGTTTCATATCATTAGACTTAGATTTTCCATTACTGTATAAGGCAACACGATGTATGTGTGTATATGTATGTGTAGGTATGTGTGTGTATGTATGTTATGTGTATGTATATGTATGTGTATGTATGTGTAACTGCTCTATTTACGTGCCATTATGTACTACCTAACTATAATAATATTATATTAACTTATACATAAGTGTACTATTTTGCTTTATTTTAGGGACACCAGGGTCCCCCAGGAGCAATCGGTAACAAGGGAGAGCCTGGAATGCCTGGGAGGGAGGGAAGACAAGGGATGCCGGGAGAAAATGGGAGACCAGCAAGCAAGGGTGAAAAAGGTAGTCATAAAAAGAGAAAAATTGTTATTCTAAAATCCATTCTTGGTGAAATAGTATATCTTCATATTTGTCTGAAGGTAACCCTATATTTCGAAGGTCATTATCTATCCTAAAACTATTTTTGTAGATTTGTACATCTGTTAGTTTGTTTCGTGGTTTATGAAAATCTGTTATATGGATAACTGCACTTCCAACAACGATACAGTCAGGAAATTTATGAAAATTAGGTATTCTTAAGCGTAAGTATAAATGCTATAGAACTAAATTAATTATATGTTAGTACAATTTGAAAAATTAACACTGAATAGCATGAACAATTATTTAAATGAGATTATCAATAGTATAAACTAACAAAGAATCGTTCAATAATATCGGAATTACTTTTATGTAAATTAAGAAAATATTTTCCATAGGTGATTTAGTTAAAGATTTATTGGAATAGTGTTTATTATTAGCCATTTAGGTTAGATAATCAATATATGATGAGAGCTAATAAATATCTATTTTATTTTTCTTTAAAATATAGGTGAGACAGGATCTCCCGGTCCTCCAGGACCACCTGGAGTGGCTCCAGCTGGAATAGACCTGGACTTCGCCTCTGGACTGGGATCAGCCGCTGGTAAGTCATTATGTAACAGACATTCCTACAAAACCATGTAAAAAAAATACCTTTCTTCAAGCATACCAATATACAGTGAAGAATAGTGTTCATTTTATAGTTGGAATTAATGCAAAAAAGAGGAATTAGTGTTATATTTGTTTGATAACCTAAACCAATGTTTGACCTGGCTTAAAGTATGTTATGGAATATAACAAACGAAAAATAAACATTTATCACCAATGTTACGTCATCGTACATATTTAAACTATAACTAATGGTGATTTTGTATTTATAATGTTTTGATCGCTGTTATAAAGAAACCCTTTTTACTGGGAAGTTAACATATTTTAAGATATAAATTTATACGGAAATTACTTTTTATATAGTTTATTACTTTAAAAATGTACGTAGGTAACATATGTGGTACCACTTTTATTATAATAAGTAATTTAATACAATAGTAACATTAGTTTCAACATTTGCAGTAGATAACAAAATACCACTATTAAATGTTCACCATTTTTTTGTTAACTTTGCGCTATCACCAGTTACTTGTATTAATAAGTATTTACTTTTTTTTTCTTTTCAATATTTCCTCTGAATTAATGCTTCACTTCACCCTACAATTTTAATATTTAGAACAACCCAAATGTATTTGTTATGATTATTTTCGCTTAATTTGATCTGTTTATTTATCTCCGTTTTCATTTTGATGTTCATCAAATTAAAAAAAATCATATATCGATATTCAAACTCGATAAATACATTGAAAAGAACCTATTCACTCTTATTTTAGGGTAGTTACACTCAAGTTAGATTTTATTGTAAAATGTGCAAGTTAAAACTGTGGGTTTGTCAAGAACGTTAAAAGCTGAGTGCGTTAAGGGTGAATGGACCTAATTGACGATTAACTGATAGATTACCAACATGAATATGACCTTGATTTAAAACTGTTTATTTGGTAGTTGTCAAAATAATTAGTTTCAAAATTTGGCAACACATTCATACTCAGTGATTTTATAAACGTAGTTTCGTTATTTTCAAGTAGGGCTTTATTTGGAAATCGTATAAATATATTAGTGAATTAGCAGCTAAATTTATCGTCCAATAAATAATAATAATAATAATAATGGCTTTATTGTGCAAAAGTGTTTTATACAATTGGCGAACTTAGGACTAATAAGTCCTCTCTTACAGTTAACCCTTTTATGTTAAAATAGTAAATATAACAAAGCCTAAAACATGAAATACAGAACTGAAGTAAAGAAAAATAATAATAATAATGACATTACAAAGGAGCAAATAATATAAACTAAATGAACTACTAACATATTATCAACTTTACCATTCTCTCACTCATACACTCGTTCGACCCTAATCCCAGACCCCATCCCCAGCTACCATCACAGACTCATCCGTTCAAAAAGAAAATTATAAACTGTTCATAAATATAATTTCCTAGCGCCGTCTTTTCTCCCTTCTTTTAATTCTCTCCGATGCCATACCTCTCTTCTCTTCATCCCTTTTGACCTTATCCAGCCATCTTCTTGTGTTTTCTCCAAGGCCACCGACCCATAAATTCTATAAATTCTAATTCCTTCTGTTCCCTTGGTATCTTCTCTACTCCCAGTCTCTTTTCATGTCAATACCGTCTAAGTCTTGATTTTCCCACACTCACTCTGAAAACGTCTTCTATTACATTACATTGTTATTTTACTATTTCTAACCATATAATCTAACAGATCTCCAATCCTACCGAGAATAATCTATTATATATTTTATTATGTATTAAATTGCTTAGCCAACCATCATTCCCGAATTTACATGTAAAGACTATCACAATTTACGTGGCTATAATAACTTTAGTAAAATTAACAAAAGCTTTAAAATGAATTAAATGGTATAACACACGGTATTTTATTTTCATGGATCGAAATTTTTTGTGACGAACCATAATTTCTAAAATATTAAATAATTATTTCTAGTACATCCAGTTAATTTATTGTAACTGATTATTTTTAAGGTACTTTCAGTTCTTTACTGTGATATTTTCATACCATTCCAGTCCCCTCATTCATAGTTTTCCGACGGTATATTATATTTTAAAATACCATACAACACGGAACGTAAAACATTGATATACATCCCTTATGGCATCCCCCCTCTCATACATCCCTTATGGCAAAATACTCAATAATGATTCCTCAGGTACTCAAAACTAATATTTTAAATAACAATTTTAAGAAGCCGTTCATTATTGTACATTATTTGACGTTAATTATGACATGTGTACTTGTTTTGAATACACTTCAAAAGCTATTTTTAATCAATACAGTATAATAACTCAATATTTTTTAACTGTCTGTTTATTTTCAGAGTTTGGAATGAAAGGGGAGATCGGCCCTAAGGGGGAGAAAGGAGATGTGGGAGCAAAAGGAGACAAGGGAGACGTTGGACCTAGTGGATCTGCAGGCATGCCTGGGCCCATAGGATCTTTGGTAACTTGTCAATGTAACAATAAAATGTACAAAGTAATTTAAGTACAATCAGAGCCACTTAAGTATTAAAGATGGAGAGAGAGAGAGAGGGGGAGGGAGTGAGGGGGAGAGAGAGAGAGAGAGAGAGAGAGAGAGAGAGAGAGGGAGAGAGAGAGAGAGAGAGAGAGAGAGAGAGAGAGAGAGAGAGAGAGAGAGAGAGAGAGAGAGAGAGAGAGAGAGAGAGAGAGAGAGAGAGAGAGAGAGAGAGAGAGAGAGAGAGAGAGAGAGAGAGAGAGAGAGAGAGAGAGAGAGAGAGAGAGAGAGAGAGAGAGAGAGAGAGAGAGAGAGAGAGAGAGAGAGAGAGAGACTCAATTAATAATAATAATGTAATAAATATAACACATTCGTTAATCACTATTTATAAATGTAAAGAAATTAAATAAGTTTATTATAAGCTTAATAAAATTTGTTAGTTAATTATGGTAATTGAGTAAAAAAGTTGATTTTATACATTCACGAAAAGATTTGTCGTTCCATCTAAAATTGTGTGTCTAGGTATCAACTATTTTGGGATCCCGTAATGGATTGCTAGTGTAGTCTCGTGTAAAAATAGTGCAGTTTAGATAAGCTGTAGTAGCAGTGCTCACTAACTAGCCAAACTACAGACACACGTCCTGTATTACATTATACGGTGTCTATTGTTAAGTAATATGTTAATCGAGTGTAAAAATCTATAACAGAATTGAATGATTAAAAAACACAACAATGTTTCTATTTTTTCCCTCACATTCTTTTGTAGGGTCCAGCAGGTGAGAAAGGGGAACCTGGTGCTCAGGGAGTGATGGGACCTAGTGGTCCTGCAGGTCCCAAAGGAGAGCGTGGGGAAAGGGGACCTCCCGGTTCTTCGCTAACAGGAGACGGTGGGGACTTCATTGCTGTAAAGGGAGAGAAGGGTGACCGTGGGAAAAGGGGACGTCGAGGGAAACCAGGACCCCCAGGCCCCATGGGTCCTCCAGGAAAAGTGGGACCTATGGGAGACATTGGACTGCCAGGGTTTACTGTAAGTTGCTTAGAATATAGGAACTAACTAATTTTTTGGATACTGTATTGAACACTTACTTTTAAATTTTAATGAATATTTATATGTGTCTGTATTATTGAAGGAGGAGAGAGAGGGGGGGGTAAGGGAGAAGGAGAGGGGGGTTTAATGATTTTCGTTCATATTTCTCCACAAAATAATTTATTATGTTAGAATTATTGAAGAATGATATTTAAAAACTGTTCCTCTACTTGAAAACAAAAGGCTAATCAATTATGAGTAAGTTGAGGAATGCAAGGTTCATACATATTTTTTCTCTCATTATTTACTAATTAAGTGTGGTCTGAAGTCCTTTTAAACTCTATAGAATGATCTATAGTTAGATTGCTTTTACTGTTTCTGTTTGCATCAGTAATATGAACCCATCTATTATATCCTTCTGCTGGCTGCGCATAGATTTCCTCGTTCACATCCCAGTTTTTATTTTTGGACTCATTTACCAACATGATGTTGGTTATTCTTATAGGTTTATCGATTAGGGAAGTATCGGAAGTATATGATATTTTAATTAAATATCTTTAATTTTTAATTTAGAATGTTATATAATATATCAACAAGGTATTCCATAATCGATCGACAAAATTATTAATCTATATTATTCAATTATCCGAAGATTTATCCCTCTTGGAATATTTAATTTAGAGATTCCCTTTGGAGTTTTCGTTATTAAAATGTTTTATAAAATTGAAATAATTTTATAAAAATTGGAGTGGACGTAGTCTTAGCTTATTCAATAGAAATGAAACATTTCATGAATATTGTTATCCCAAAACAACCTTGGATGAAGTGTTTTCAATTTGTAGAAGACCATTTTTTTTAAATTACACTCGACCAAGTTTTAAGTATTAAAATGTACATTAACTTGATAGTCACTCATCTAATTTTGATCGGCACATTATTCATTTTATGTTTTGTTTTTCTTTAAATTGAGTGTAGCCCAAAAATATTAACAGTTAGAGATTCATTTGAATTTTTCGAAGGAGCTTTAAAACCTCCATGATTTTGAGGGAAAGCTCCAAATAACATTTTGCAAGACGTAAAAAGCCTTAGTTTTTTGTAACATATTGTGCAATATAATTATTTCCGTTGATTGTGGATAGCCTGTATTTGTTTATTTATTGTTCAACTAATATTTCATATTGTATTTCATGCAAACTTGGAAATGAAGAAAAAAGATGTAAGTAAACTCATTACTAACAAATAAAGACTTGATTGTTCTTTGTCCAACTACGGAGTATGCCAGAAATATCAAGAGGGACTTATCACACAGGCCCACAGTGACAAGTTAAAGTGACTAACAATTAAAGGCCCAAGACAAGTATATTTTGGACAATTAATTGTCAGTGGCGCAGTGATTGTAATCCAAGTGCTGTAGATTCTGGTGGACAAAGTGTTTGGGATATTGTAGGCGAAGGTTGGATGCTCGGTCCTATTAATACAGAAATGGCATCCGCTCAATGGTTACTATCAGCGTGGACACTACAAAAGAAGTCTGGGGTGTCCATGTTGGGTGATGATCATAGTACGGATGTTGTGTGGGGGAGATAACTGAGTATCAGGCTTGTAAATTAGCTGAAAATCAGACCAGCACTACGTGGTTTGGATTCCACTTAAATCAGTAGGTCCCTTAGTTTAAAAGGCTGTTGGGCTTTTAATAAATTGCCCTTTCATAGGAACTGTTGAACTCAGTTAGTAACCAGACTACACTCATTCATACTCATCCTACACTAATATCATCATTCATATTCGCCTTAAAATACGCACAACGTTGTGTCGGCGTCTCATATCTAAGAATGTTGTTAACATTGTAGGCATTAGGTTTAACACTAGGTCCTTTTAATACCGACATGGTGTTAGCTCAATGGTTACTATCGGCGTGGATACAACGAGAGAAGTCTGTGGTGCCTATGTTGGGTGTTAGTCAGTGTCTGGATGTTGCGTAGGGGAGATAACTGAGAATCGTACCATTCTACGTGGTTCAGATTCCACGTGAAGCTGTAGGTCCTTTTGCAGCACTGGAAAGATTAGGTATTGATATTGGGTTATCAGTTAGTAACCAGACTACACAGATTGTCCACACTCATGTAATAATTCTTCATAAAGTTCGACTAAACTTATCATAAAATAGGGTCGTTGATTCATATCTAAAAATCAAAGGAGCTGACGCACCTTGTGTAATAAAGAAACTCATTGCACAAAATAAAATGAAAGTAAGGATGTTTTTATTTTAATTATTACATTGAATTATTATTAATTAATTGAAAATAGATCCAGCACATTACGTTTTTTCCTCCACAGGTGTGTTTATTTTTACCATTTTGATATAACTCAAAAGTAAAATGATTTTTCACTAAAAAGTACAGTATATGTTTGATTAACATACTAATTTTTTTATACTGTGTACTGAGAAATGTATCTGTGAGAGTTTATAATAAGTATTTCAGCCACCATACGTGCTTAGAGTATGGTATGTTTAAGCAAAAATTAAATTGTGCATAGTTTCATTAATCATGTTAAAATTGTCTGTAAAACTTTTTTAATTATACAAGATTTAATACTTAGACTTTAATACTTAGATTTAATACTAAGCAATACATTCGATAAATGTTTTAACAGATTCCAAAAAAATATTTTATCATACCGTTTATCTAAATATTGTTTTATTACGTTCACTCAAGGGGATGCCAGGCCGGCCAGGATACCCAGCTGAAGGACTCTTTGGACAGAAGGGTGAAAAAGGAGAACCTGCTCAACTTTTGGACATGATGGTAATCATTTTAGTAACTTGAAATTACATTTTATACTAGGATATACTAATATATTAGGTTAACAAGGGACTTGTAGTTTGAAGCACTTAATAATTACATGTATCTAATTTATTAATTTATTTAAAATATATGTACTAGAAACGTGCATTTTCACAATATATTTCATACAAGTAATATTATCAAGTGTGAACAAGTCCAAGATTTTGAAATCGTCTTTGCTGTCTGCAGCACCAAACAACAGTAGTATAATTTATTCGATAAATAACTTAACATTTAAAACTCTAGACTTCTGATTCTTGAAAGTATAAATTAGAAACTTAAGCAACTCAAAACGTGAAAGAGCATGTTTATCAATGTTAAAAAAGAGGAACTGTAATATGTGTTATTAACACGGGTTTTTGTGATCAGGTGAAAGGGGAAAAGGGATCACCGGGATCAGACGGGAAGCCAGGACCTCCAGGCCCTCCAGGAATCTCGGCCTCCAGCAGTCAATATGTCCCTGTACCAGGACCTCCCGGCCCCCCTGGCCCTCCAGTAAGTACCTGGACTAGACAGAGGAGGAAGAAACAGAGGTGGCACCCAATAGTGCACTAAATGTTTGTTGAGAAGCTATTCTCCAGTTTACCATCAGGCTAGCACCTTGTCAGTACTTTCCACAAATTCTCAAAAATAAACATAAAAAGTATTAAAATAGATGTATAAATGTGTACATTAGTTGTAAACTATTTATAACTGCCTCTGGAGTATTTGCTGATGCCGTAAAAATGTGACTTCTCTTTCTTTTGTCTTTGGTAGGTGATAGTTCCATAAAGTTAATCCGTATTTATTTGCCGTACATTTTAATTGAACGATGTACATATTATTAAGTTGATAGACTGTTTGATATTGTTTTGGAAAATACTATATTATTATATTATTTTCCTGGTACGCGTCTTAACAAAGAATTTATGAACATAGTTCTGGTATGAAAGAACTATTTTCACATTATCTAAACAAAAAGGTTTCTTTATTTTGGGTTTTAGGACTGAAATAAAAATGAAAAAAAAAACAGGAACGTAAGTTTACAAGGAAAAACATACAACTGGAACACTTATAAACTCAAATATATCAATTCGTGATTGTTTTGAAAATAAATGTCCTATGAACACCTAACAAAACACGTTAATGAAGATGGCCCACCCACCCACCATAAAAGTATAGTGGTATCGACCCACCCACTTATAAAGGCATGGTGGTAATAAATATATAATAAACTCTTTTTAAAAGTACACCAAATGGGTTTTTAAAAGTATTTTAGTGGATCTACACTTTGTTATTATCCTTTGACTATTGTATACATTTTATCAATCATATCATATATAAACATTTATATATTTATGTACTCAGGGGCCACCTGGACCAATGGGAGTAGGTGTCAAGGGAGAACCTGGTCCTGCAGGACCGCCTGGAGGCCGTCATGTCTACGGGGACACCGTCCACAGTCCACAAGGCAGGCAAGGTATGTGCATAGGGGATACAATGGCCGAGCGGGCTAAGTTGTCAGGACGTTGAACCTGAGTTAGCGATAGCTCAAGTTTGAATCCTGGCCTTGTCTGTTAGTTTTTTTATCAGTAATATCCACTTTGTACTGTACTGGTTCTCCCCCTACACTGTTCGGTAGGATCTCCGCATAGACCAGTAATCTGTGTGGAATAGGTAGAATAAGGTTAAAAAGAGGACTGACCTCTCCTTAAACAACTATTATATAAAAATTATTATACAGAATGTACCAAATTCAAGGGTACGCAACATATGTTCCTGCTTGTTTTAGAGATCCTAAACAAATATCGTTAAATCGTAAAAAGAGATTAATCAACCACTTACGATATTAAGCTGGTCCTTAGTCGAAGCACACATGAATGTGAATTTACATGCTGTTAGTTTACTTTATTAAGTAGTAAATGAATTACCGGACTAATATTTACTTTACAAGTATTGTATCATAATTTTTTAGAGTAAACACATTTTTGTGTTAGTTAGTAAATAGTTTTACGTGTAAAATTCTATATTTTTTAAAGTTATAATACACGAACAGACAAAACAATAATTAATTACATTTGTGCGATATATATTATTTATATAACATTATCAACGTGAGAACAATATTTTAATATTTTATTGCTTTTTGCACCACCAAACACGTAAAGTTAAAAACAATAAAATAGCTTGAAATTAATCATGTCTCACATTTCTTAAAAGTAAAAATTTGAAACTTTAACAATTAAAAAAATGACAGAAAACTTTTACAACATCAATAATAATAAAGATAAGATAATAAAAGATCCAAAATAATATACCATACTGAAAACAATAAAAACAAACAGATATGTACAGTATTGCCAACTGTATGTAACAACACTTCTAAACTCACGCTCAGTTCCTTAATAAATATTAATTTTAGATTAATTGTTATATGCGTATTAATTATAGTGGTACATTAAAGGAGAAAATGTGCATTTACATTATAATTTTCAATTAGAAACTTACATGCACATTCTGCAAGTGCGATCTCAGCAGGTTTAGTTCTTATGCTAGTTTATTGCGTGATCTATCACTCTCAGATCAGTTCTTTCTCTCTCATTTTTCCTCTAACCTTAGGTAAAAGCTACTTTATCTTCGCCTCCTATATTGTTATAATTTCAAAACGCTAAGCTTGTGTATTAAACAGGGTGAATATAAGTTGGAATCAGCATTATAAACTGTTCAACAGTTACTGATCATTAATTGAAACGTCGTATGTCGTTGATAAACAAAAATATATACTTTTTGATACAATACATACGTCATACAGCAGACAATACACGAACATACTACGATAGAAGTAAAAAAGTACAAGTTAAACAATGTAAGTAAAAATTGCACTTGTACTACGATGATCGATTCCGGCATCTTCAGACCGGAGGGATTCACAAAAGAAGTGATATGTTGTACGCCTGTGTACTATTTATATACTTTATTTAGTGCATTTATTCAGAGTATATTGCAATTTCGTGTTGTACTCTTTGCTTACTGTTCGACAGTTACTATGTTAGTAAAATAAAATATCTAGTTTATCCAATAATGTTTATTAATAATACTATTTAATGATTACTAGATGTGACTAAATTTCCAT
The DNA here is from genome assembly GCA_035578905.1 of Stictocephala bisonia. Taxonomy (NCBI): domain Eukaryota; kingdom Metazoa; phylum Arthropoda; class Insecta; order Hemiptera; family Membracidae; genus Stictocephala; species Stictocephala bisonia. The sequence continues at coordinate 155,308 of JAQJVL010001131.1, forward strand.
GATGGTAGGTTGAAAATAATACAGTAATTTCATATAAAAGTAATACCAGTGCAGTATAACAATACACAGTAACGAAACTCCGTTAGATATCGGTGGCAAGCGCGAAGCTAGCGATCCTTGCGTCCAGCCAGCATAAATGCGAATATCTGCACTATTTACATCAACAGCTGTAATTAGTACATGTCACATAATCAATAATCTGACATATCACTTTTTACATTGTAATTATTCCACTTCTCTGCGATGTTCAGTGTAATAAAACGATTATGCAGCGTACTTCTGCTGGCTGGCCACTTGGAGCGCTAGCGTCACGCGATCTCAACAGCGTACAAAGAAAGTGTCGTGACTGTGTATTGTCAACAGTGATATTCCTCTCTCCATTATTCAAGGGTTCTTTTAACTAATCCCTTTTGAGAACATAATTGCTGTTGTTGTTAATGACTCTTTAATTTATTGTACACTTGTTAAGGACACAGAGGCAGTTTGGACGAACTTAAGGCCCTCAACAACCTCCACTCTTCACGGGAAAAGTTTGATAGTGAGTGACATTTCATCTGAATATTATATTAAAACTAAACAAATTATAAGTAGTTTCTAAGAATTAATTTAATTATATCATTTAAATTTTAAACAATAATTTTTAGGTTACGTCATACTGAACTTTTTGTATTTATGTGAAATGTTGGGTCTTTTTCTTTTTAAATACCTACCATTTTAATAAATCTTAGTGTTTTATTTGTAAGTTTAAATTTCATCAGGTCCAGCAAAAACTACCCCTATTATTTCATTATCAGATATAGACCAGAAAGGTCTGTGAACATTCACCTTTAATTATATTGAATAGATGAAGTATGGAAAGTTGCTTAAAATGGATATTCCATTGTTATGTTTTTTAAAACGTTATTATTATCTCAACAAAAAACCGCTTAAATCATTACATTACTAAATGTTTAAAAATTATTGAGAATAATGTGTAAGTTATATCCAATAGTGCTTTCAATGGGTGTCAAGTTGTAGAGACGTTAAATTCAAATTTTTATTGCAGAGAACAATAATATGTAAAATAATTAGATTAAAATCGACAAAAATTGTTTTATATAAATTACACGCATGCGATAAGAATCATAATAAAAAATATATAACACATCTATGGCTTAAATAAAATATTCAGAGAAGATATATTTTGTTATATTAATAAAATTATTGTTTTATATATTAGGAGAGGAGTCAAATTCTATTTTGGTTAATTTAAATTCAGTGACTAAAAATTAACTCAATGATTGGGTACAATCTCCTTATCACTAGGAAGTGTCTTAGTGAAGTTTTAAAAACGTTGGGATCATATATTCGTGATTGATACGGAACTGTTGGAAGTCAAGCTTCGGGCGGATGACCACGGTCTAAAATTAAATACTAATAAATGCTCTATTGTTCAATTCCAACCTCATGCAGTAAAGAATATAATGAAGGATAATTCGCTGTATGTATCCGAGACTGTAAATATTCTAGGCGTAACATTAGACACTCAATTAACCTTTTCCTTTCATGTTAGAAACGTGACCCGCAGCACAATGTGCAGGTTGAAATAAAGTGACAATATTGAGATACAATGTTGAGGCATTTTATCTGTATTAAACATACATTTTCACGAGTTTTCAGCACACTTGACGCTAACCTTTAAAATAAATACAATCCATACTAAGGGGAAGATTTATCGTCATTTATTTATGAGAACAGGTAGTTTGAGTCGAGATTCATTAGAAGTATATGGTTGGTTTTATGCCAATCATGTTGTTTCTGACGGAAGAGATGTTCATTAATGTTACTATAAAATTTATCATTAAATGAGAGCCATCACTCCACAGCCGTGAATTATGTCTATTAACTTTCTCATCTAGCTTAAATTGTGTTGACCTAGTTTGAACTTATGTTAAATTAACCCATTTTTAAGAGCAATCCATAGCCTGATTATGAGTGGACTTAAAATGATCGGGAAAAATTAACAATTACTAAACACTTGACATAATGACACAAACTATATTAATAACCACTCTCTGTATGTATATCTAAATAACAGACTTAACATTGTTATTTTAAGTGCTTGTATACTCGGCGTTTGTCGGTAAAAAATACAATAATTATTATATACTTTATTATAGGAGTATTTTCTTCACTTTTCCCAACGTTAGTGCATATTTTCGTTTGTATTCCTGTTATTACTAATTTTGTGGATTATTGATTACTAACTGTATGCAGTAACACTATAATTTATTGTATCTATATATACCGTGTAAAAAGTAACCTATCGAAAGGTCTTGTGCGAGAAAAATGCACTTAATGGTGAAATTGAGATAAATAATTCAAACTCTTCCTTTGTGTAGTTTAATTTTAAAATTTTAATTACACTTATGTAGGCCCTGGGGTGGCAGCACAGTATCAAGCCCCACCCACTACATCATTAGCAGCAGAGACGGTTGGTTTGATAAAATCTAAAAAAATCAAGCTTAGAATAATAATTTTAATATTTTTTTAGTATTCAAATAACAATTAGTAATAACTTCAACATAACGATTAACAATGTAAAAAATAAATAACAATTATAAACCAACTTGAAGGTGGAAGTTTGTTTTGCCTGTAATATACGATTTCTAACCTATGCTTAAACTTCTGTTTGCACTACATATATATAGCGCCTAAACACGTAGGCGCCTTTCTGTCCGGCCCAGTTATAGTAAATACTGTGTGTCTTTTGATGGGGTGGGATTCCTAATTGATAGACGATTTACTTCACCTACAAATACGAACAGAGTAGTGTTGTCTCAGGTGTATTGGCTCGGGGGAAATAAACTTGTTAAACTGAGAACTGAACCTGGAGCGTCTGGACGAAAAGCCACCACGTTAGCCCCTCAGTTAGGACCGCTCCATATATATGCATTGAAATCGGAGTAATACTTCAAAAACAGATTTAACAGTATAATAAAACAATGTTCAGCCCAGAAAAGTAAGCGTAGTGTAAATTTTAAAATGACTTGTTTAACTTCTAGATCCGTCCAGCGGGTACAGGAGTTCAGAACCTGAGAGCTCCGAGACTTTGAAGATTGTTCCAGGGGCTGTGACCTTCAACACTCTACAGGACATGGCCAAGGTAATTAAAAACTTCAATTAAGGTTCTAAACATTGTCCTGTATACATCATCTGTACAGCGAACCTAACTTTGACTTATGAAGTGCGTACTGAAGTATCTCTGAAGAGCGCTTACCAGACGCGTAACTAAAACTAAATTATTTTAATTTTTTAACTATCATAAACTGTATAATGGAGTGAAATAAAATACCAATGTCACTAAAAATAATAATCAATTTATTAAAATATACGTGCAAGAATACTGAATAATAAAATTTCTATCAATAATGCAACAAAATGAAGATTGACTTATTTGTAGGAAAAAAAACGCGGCCAACACAAACTTTCGATATAGCAGACCGGCTTAAGGAAGACCAAAGGTTACTTGTTTTTCAACATTGTTTCATACTTATTATAAATCTAATTTCATGCGGAAGTGAATTAAAAAAGCTGGAACCCATTGCGTAGAAGATTATTTTTAATCAATCTTTTTGACAATGATGTACGAATATTGTGTTTAGATGTTTATTATAGATACCTCATATAAGTCATCTCATTTTAATGTATGTTACCTGAAATATATATTATATTTATATAACGGGAAGTTTTAATTGTTTTTGTTTCTGTTCTGTTGCTAGATGTCATTACAAAGCCCTGTGGGAACACTGGCTTATCTGATACAGGAAGAGGCTTTACTGGTCAGAGTCAACAACGGCTGGCAGTACATATCCGTGAGTACACGTTGTTCCCCTGTATAGCATGCACTTTTTACATAAAATCGTTATTAAATAATGTAGATGTGACGCATTAATTGTTCAACGATGTTTTCTGTGTAAAAAAATCCTAAGGTAAAAGCTTTTCAAATATGAATTTGCTAGACCATTCCGTATACTGTTAAAAAAGATGTAAAATATGTAAAAAAGAAAAGAAAAACAATCTGCGACCATCATAAAAATCTCTAGTAGTTTCCCATCTAACATTTGAATTTTAATTCATGTTTTAGTTTCAAATTAAAATGTTTAGAGTATTGTGGCCCGATATTCCTCACTGAACTCCCATTTTGAAATATATCCTACAGCGTATAGGGCGACCTAAATCCAGAAACCCACCTCTTAGAATAGTTAATCTCGAACGAATTTTCGCTAAGAACCAACTGTATGTTAACTTGGGATATGTTTGATGGTCGAAACAAGTGTCTGGTATCAAACCTTAAGGCCGTCATCGGTGGAAAGAACTCTCCTTGTAGGAAATGTTCAGTCATTTTTGTACGAGTTTGGGATGATGAAACTATCAGAAATATAGGTTGGGAACGGCAAAGGACCAGTCGTGTGATTGTGAAATTTAAGCTCAAACTATGGATCACATAGTCAGTGAGTGCCCATTGAGTTATTTTCAGGGGGTCAGATGGTCTTCGCTCAATGGTGATGCATGTGTTGAACATTTACGAAACCTGGTTTTGTCTCTGTGACGGTGGATCATTATTTAAACGCTCTGTACTTTATATTTTATTTTTACATTTTTTATTCGTGGATTATTAGTTATTGTATTTTCAAAAATACCTAATATACTGGTTGAAGAACTAATAGTACAGGCGCAGCCTAAAAATCCTAGTTCGTCATTGGTAATTTTCGGTAGGTCAAATCATGAGTCATTGACAATTAATCAGAGTATGTTTCTTAACAGTTGGGAACCTTGGTACCCATCAGCTCAGAGCCTCCTCAGACCACCTCCCATGAACTGCCGAGGCCTCCTCTAGAAGTATCCAACCTCGTCAACGCCCAGTCCATGCCCATGGACAGTCCTGTCGTAAGTAATGTTACCGCCAGTACATGAGTAGATGAGATATATACAACTGTTGTTGTATTGGCAACCCTGTAGTGTGTAAAGACGCACATCTTTTATTCTTGGTAATAATTAAGTATAAACAAAAATATCTGGCGTTATCTTTTAAGTATTTTAAGAATTAAATAAATGGCTTGATAATATGTTATTTACTACTCACCAATGGAGTATTTTCCAATTTTAAAGTGAGATCGTAAAGTAAAAATAAAATAATATGACAAATTTAAGTCTTTCCTTAATATTAAGACTGGCTGACGACAAAGGATTCCACTCCGTATGCTCTAAATATTGTTATCATGGGAACGGTTCAAGAAGTAGTAACCAATATTGTAGTTAATTATTTAATTCGTGGAATATAAGTTGTGCTGTTTAATGGTAGTTATCACTAACCAATGAGCAGCCATCTCTACGACTTATTTACCATACCACCAATGAGTCTTTTTACACGCCCTACGTCCATTTCCCAAATTATCGGAGCGATGAAATCTTGTTGTTAGCTTCTTGACCGTACTTTTTACTTTATCTTTTAACTTCAACTCGATACACTAAGGCTGAGCTCTCACAACAATCGACAAGACGTTTACAAGCAATAAATGTTGCGTTAATTGTAGCATGTTATATTACAGCAGAGAAGTATGGTTTAGTAAACAAATAAAACAAGTGAACTGTTAAGTTTGTTTTGAGAGAAAATTTAAATAGATATACTTTAAATAAGTAACAATTTTAATAGTAATTAGGTAGTGATAGTTATCTTATCGCTATCTATTCTTTTAAATTGTATTTTATATTTGATTTTGTATTTCAAGTAACATAACGAGTGTTACAACTTTGACAGTTAAATATCGTTCAAAATTGTATGTCACTTGATAAAGGTAAAACAATATATATATTTAAGTTACATCCAATAAGAAGGAATAAATAAATTACGTTAAAAAACCTATAATAAATTACGATCACTAACCAATAAAGTGATATTAGTAGTTAATTTACGAGAATACATAATGAAATTATGTACAATATATGATATAGTATTATATTATTTATTTTGTTTTTGCCGCTCAAGGTTCATCCAAGAATAGTAAGTTCTACAGATTTCAAATTATAATTAATTGATATATGATATTTAATCATAATAATATTAACTAAGTTAGCAATTAATTATAATATTAAAATATAATAAATTATATTCAAAATGTTTATTATATTATGACGTAATCAATGTGGAATTTGAACCAGTTTACCCAATATACCTGGGTCCAAGCATCCCCACTAACACTAGATTTTCAATGATATTATGTTTTCTTTCACCATATTTATCTCCTCTACCCATTTCTCCCTGTAATAACCCCTCCTCTATTAACAGACAAATCTCCTATTCTCCATTTTCTAAAATATTTTTCCTGCCCTTACTTTCAATAATAAATACTTTATTTCTTTTCTCTCAACCCATTTTTATCACCTAAATACACCGTTCTACATTAGTCTTCTACCACTATCTATTATCTCTGTTTCAAATTAACAACGGGCTCAAAAATAAGTAGTAACTTTCATGATGTATAAATTTATTTTAGTGTAAATGTAAAGATAAGACAGCCTTAAAAACATAATTTACTGTGTATCAAATAACATAATATAATGTTGTGAACAACTGTTTCATAGTTTTACAGTCAGTTTGTCTGGAAGAGTTAATATAACAAAGAACATTCATTTCCTTTACGTAACACCACTACTCAGTCAAATTCAAATCTTTTACTACTTTGATAGTACATTTTTGGGACGTTAAATGGGGTGTCGCAATAGATTTTTGAGTGAGTAATATTTTTTAAAAAAGTAGTAAATTTTAATATTACACGTTCTATTTACATCACGCTGTAATACATAGAACGGCTAGTTAATGATACTGTACAATAAACTTTTATTTATGAATTTTGACTGTCACGTGCCATTTATTTTTAGCGGAAGTGATGGCTTAAAGTGATGATAAAAGCAGATTCTACACTTGAACAACATAACCATAAATGTCGCAGTGATGTAAATAGGTGGACTCGTTTAGTACTTAAGTACCACTAACGATTGTACGTATGTGTTTGTACACCTAATCTTTACCTGTTATTTAACGTTCCAAAAATAATTACGGAGAGATTTTAGTTTGACTTAATAACACCAACAATATTACTCCTGGCAGCTAAGGATGGCCGCCCTCAACGAGCCGTCATCGGGCGCCTTGAAGGGTCAAAGGGGTGCAGACTACTCGTGCTATCGTCAGGCCAGACGAGCAGGACTAAGTGGGACCTTCAGGGCGTTCCTGGCCACCAGGGTGCAGAACCTAGACTCCATCGTAAGGGCTGCTGATAGAGACTTGCCGGTCGTCAACACTAAAGTAAGATTTATTGATTGAAACTATTCACAAAAGGCTATTTTAAAAGATGGTCGTTGATAATTTATAGTTTTATGAAAACAACGTACTAATTGTTTTTAGTAAGCATGTTTGGAAGTTGATAGCATACGTGTGGTATGTTTTATGTAGGCCTATAACTATATTAACCTAGCCACGCTTTTATCTGGCTTAGTTTTCATCTGAAATAAATTTATTTGCAGTTGTTTTCATAAATAACCATTCACCTAGCCAAAGTAATAAACTTATAGTATATAATTTGAACATAATATGATAATAATCAGCTGGCCATGGCATCACAATTTCAGCTCTGAAACTTATTTTAATTTTAAAATGTAGATATGTCGAGAAACGCTTGAATTGAATCGTTCATGTTTAAAAGTTTAGATAAATGAAAACCAATCTTGTGAGTTAATTAATTGTTGTGTGAAAATTTAAAGTGAATCCATTCACCACCTCGAGTTTTGTGTACAGAGATAACCGATAATTTGGTATTTATATATGATAAAAACAGTGATGCTTTATTAACAGGCAGAATAATAGTACAGATGTCGATTTTTAACACTGTTTTTATGGATAAAAACTGTTTCGTGACCAAATATAAACTGTATTGTTAAAAACTTTTACGTATGAGGAGTTAAGTGTTAAAATAGAAATTTAAAAAACAAAATATAGTTTCCCCAGAAAAACTAAGGAGAGTTGCAAGAAAATATAAAATCCAGACTAATTTTAAGACACAAACACCTTAAGTCGACATCTTGTTATCAAAAACAAGCCACGTCCAGACAAAGGTTTTTGGCTCCAAGGATTTTTAATTTTTTAATTTATACAGGGGTTTTTGACCACGAGAAATCGATTGGAACCGGTCTCAACCCTGAGAAAATTCTTATTTCTGCCCCAGAGGCTCCTAGACATTCCGTGTATCACGACGAGGCTGCGCAGTATACTGTGACGTCACATGGGTGAAGTCAGTTGATTTTGTTCATTCTATTAAATATTGTTAACTAAATCTACACTATTGTATATAATCGTTCAGCTAAATAGAAAGGAAGTTATGTATCACTTATCAGCAGCAATTGTAATAACGGGAATTAGAAAAGTATTTTTGTATTCATTTTTACCATTTAGCGCATGTGACGTCAAGGGAGATGCGCGTAATACCTACCGTCTTCTTTTCTAGGTACCGTAGTTTTCGTGGGTGCTGCTATAAATACTTAGTAGGATAATGTTATTTATTTTGCATTTTGTAGAATAAGGTTAACAAAAACCCAAAATTAAGTAATGTTAAATTAATACACTTAAGCAGTGTATCAAATAAAAGGTATTCTTATCTTACTTACTAATATTCTATCATATTTTAGAAAAGAATATGTTTATGAGCTCCCAAGCCCCAAAAGCCAAAATTCAGAGTCATACTGATTAAGAATCCTAGTGAGGTCGTAGGCCGATCTTCCTCACGAGGTGACATGCCGAGATCCACAAATGGAACTCTAGCAGAGTGCCTTGTTGAAGGCGCAGGCCGAACTTTCCCCCGCGAGGCCGCAGGCCGAGTTCCACAAAGAGGCTGATGGTAAACGCGGAAGACTTCCGAAACGAAATCTTAATAACCTACAAGGTAGAGCAACAACAAACGATCCTCTGGGAGATATGGATGATACCTCTTCAGTTTGCAAAATTCAACTAATATTTAGTAAAAACCAAACAAAAAATAAATAAATAAACAAAAAGCCTAAACAAGTTTTGGTTATAGTATAAAGTGTGAACGCAAAAGCGAATACATCGATGAAAGTAAACGAAATTTGTCTTTGCGAATAAATTAACACAAGAAAAAACACTCAGAATGGTGAAACTATAGATTAGCACAGTGTGCACGGGGAAACGAGCATTCATTTATTTGGGATAAGGGAAAAATAATTCGAAAGAGCAACAATACTACAAGAGAAAATAGTCTAAAGGATCTTTACTAAAATTAAACAACGATTCGATCAGTCAAAGATGTATTGAAGGTAAACCTTAATGGTTATCTATGTAAAAAAAACAGTTTTAAAAATAAAAATCCCATTGCTAAGTAGAATTAGTGCTACATTTTTCCAGCATAAAACTATTGAATGACGCTAACAACCGCATGGAGGGGACCGACCCCCTTCCACTGACTTTAACGAACTGCCTTATGGGTAATTTCAATGGTGACCCAGTAGTGTAGTGTCTAATGTTAAGGATGGTCGGTGCCACCCTCGCTTATCCTGGAGGTAGGTGCAGTGTTCATGTAATATTTGGGAGTTTTTGTAAATTTTTTATAAATGTGATAATATTTCTTCTTTTTTAGGATTTATTATTGCCATTTTGTTGTTGTGTAGTAGAAGTACTGAATAAGTTGTAATTTTGTAAATAGTAATTTGTGACAAGGTCTGTTAGTCAGTGGTTTCTTTTTATTTTATTTTCAGTATAATTGTAAGTTAATGTCACTTGAGAACGGAGGAGATTCATCCCTCAAAACGTCGTGTAGTTTAAATACAATGACTCGTTGCAAATGTCTAACAAAGTATAAAAGTTGTAACTTGATATGTATTTATTTTAAACATGTCAATTATTGAAATCAAAAGATTTTGTAAAACCAAATATTATTTGTATTAAAAATCTTTAACAGTAAATTTTTGTTTTGCCTGATATTAAAATTTATAATGTAAGTGTAGATCCTATAGTTACGTTTTACTTTCAACTTTTAAAAAAAAATTTTAATTTTTTCCAAGTGGACGTTACTATTTTTATTCACGTCCTCCTTGATAACTCCCCCCCCCTCAAAACCACTAACACATGACTGTTGTGATTCTTTGCAAATACCACGGTACGTTATTAAGTGTACTTTGGTTCCAATACCAACATACGTGAGTGGGAGGGCGGGTGGATCAATAACAGTGCGTGTATGGGTTGTGGGTAGGTGGGTGGTTCACCTGGAAATTCGGATAATACTTTCAATTACTGGATCGTATAATATAAAACCTTTAGTAAAATAAACTGTAAATTTAAATATGCCCAAACAATTGTGAACGTATGATACTATTATATTTGGTATTAAAATATTTAATATGAGCCTTTTTACTTTGAAACTTCTGTTTTAGGGAGACGTCCTGTTCAATTCATGGAATCAGATATTCGATGGTGAAGGAGCGTATTTCTCTCAGCCTGCTCGTATCTACGCGTTCAACGGCAAAAACATCCTCTCAGATCTCGCTTGGTATGATGATAAGATTTTGATATAGTTAAATGTTTAGGAAATTAAGAATATTATAAATACTTTGATAAATTCATAACTGTACCATTTTTAGAAGAACTGGTGACTGTATTGTAAAAGTAATAACTACTATTCCAAACGACAAAATGTACAGATTTAACATTTTCAATTAGTGGTTTTCCTTAAATTCATAATAATACCAAACTAAATAAATAGGGAAATAAAACTGCTGTGGGATGTTTATGGATTAGAAATATTAGGGACATGTGCAATCAAAATAATGATTGTAAAAGTGCTACTATTATTTTACAAGGACCGCTCAGAACGTCTAGTTTAGGATTTCAATATATTCAGTACCATTGCTCATTATTGTATCTAATTACTCTAATATTTAAATTAAAATAATGATCTTAATCAGTATCTTTAATTTAATCAGTATTCAGGCATGGTTGCTCATGGTCGAAGGTTTGAATTCCAAACTGAATTAACGGTCAGTACTTTTCTCGTTGGATAAAGTACACGCACATGCATGTAGGCCCATGCATTTCACTCTATGCATAGGCATGCATAGAGTGAAATTTGTTTTTAATTATTTAAAAAAAATTAAATTTAATAGTGCAACCTTCTGAGTCATAATCCAAAAATTTAACTTTTGTGTATTTGATATTCGTTTAATAAACATAATGAATAATGAGAATGATAAATATAAAATTGTCAGTTTTAAATCAACGATATATTGGAACAGTCGAGTGGGTATCCTCGATGTATAAAACATGATTGATCATTCAATTTGGATCTAGTTCGGAGTGAAGATTGAAAGCCGGTAACCAAGATGGATTGAGACATCAATATCTCCCGCGTCACCTCTGTATGTCTTATTCAATGTTTACTCACACTCTCAAGGGCGCTAACTTTTAATATCACTCGAAAAGCAAACAAACAGTTTCAAACGTGTTTAAAGCATAACTTAGTAAACATTTTTTTTAAAAGATTTCTATTAAACAACGTCTCGGATGGAAATTATAAAATAATCGTTTATTCAAATTGGAATGTTCATATAAAATTCGTAGCATTAAATAAAACAAAAAATATATATTAAATCAATTATAACTGAAAAAGTTAATGTGTGATACATTTGCAGATTCAATGTTATTTGTTCATTTCAATATCAAAGATATATATATATATATATATATATATATATATATATATATATATATATATATATATATATATATATATATATATATATACAGGTTGTGTCTTAAATGCTTCTTTTCCCAGGTATCCGAAATATTATTTACAAAATATTTCATAACTCTGGAACGGCTTTTAACCGATTGCGTTGAAATTGTACCATATTACTTATCAATAATAATATAAATTTGACAAAAATATTCAACTGTCTAAACGCATTCTATTATAAAACAGTGGCCATATTATTTTTGAAAGTTAATTGTGGAGATAGTGGAGATAATGGTACAGACGTATGCAATACCTTTGAGATACGAGGGGGAGGGGTGAGAGCCTATATATCAGTCTGCTCAAGGGTCATCGCCACACGAACTACCCTGTCCTGATGGTTATACAACTTGTCCACTCAAAACTATTGAGATATATTGTAGTTCCTGAAGAGAATTATACATGAGTTTACAGTGTCTTTGATGGGTTGAAGGGCCTTTACGTCTCTCCGTTATTACTATGCGTAACAAAAGTTTGGAGACTCGAGTTTGGATGCTTGCAAGAATAAAACTAACAAAGCTATGGTAATATTGCTATTGGTAACCTGTACCAATATTTCCATTGTTTTATTGTGCGTTGATAAGTGTCAACAAATAATTGTTTGTATTATTTTTTCATAATTATACTTCGTATCGAAAGAAAAAAGTACACGATTTTTCAATAATTCCAAACAAATCTTGACTTTTGAAAATCGCTGACTAAATACCCGCTCATATATCTTGATGAACATTTAATACTTGATTGGTTATGGTATTTAAAATGCTATATTAAAGTTTCAAAATTTTTCTTTCATTAGAAAAAAGTTCTTGTAGATTCTATAAAACAACTTTTTCTACGCAATGGCTGATCGGACGAGGTTATTATTGTTGTAATAAGCTACATTGTTGTACATTGTTTTAATAAGCTAATTTCACATATTTAACTATATACTTTGTTAACCTTTTACAGTCCATCGTGTATTTTGTAGCGATTTTTATTTGATAGCTACACAAAAAAAATACAAGATAACTTGTGGTTACTGCAGAGAATGATGGATATGTTTTTAATATTTTTGAGCTGTGGATAAATAAACATGAATAGAATTACTTTTGTAATTAAAATATAGTTTTCAAAATATATCTTTAAGTACTTCATTACTATCATATGTGTGGTACTATTACGTGATTTAAATATTGAGTAAATAAGCTTAAGTACAATTTCAAAATATTTCCTGAAGATGTTTTAATTTACTCATATTCGACTATAAGAACTATCGCCATTAACTATAATTGCTTAGCCAAATGTAGTAGTTCCTAAACGGAATAGTAGTTCTGGAGAAAAGGTTTTATGACTATAAAATATGGGTAACTTAGAAATAGAGAGTTCAAAGAGTGATATTCTTGTTAAATAGTTGAATATTTGTCAAACATTAATTTTTAGTGTCCTATTTATTAGTATCAATAACACGTATAGAGCCAGTGTAGATTATGTGAAGCTATTATATTTGAAAGGAATTTCTGGTCTTATTTCTATTCTTACTCTGACTTTTTTTCGGGGATCTTACAAGATGAATACAATGAACATTAACAATTAGTACTTAAGGTCCATTATTTTGTATGACTATCTTTTTTTTTTTGGCAGTGTCATGTGGCTATTTTTAAAGTGTGAATTTAGTTTACTGATTCCATTAAACATTTGTGTGAGCTAAGTTTGTTTATCCAATTTACACATATTACATTAAAATTATTCTGAAAAAATACTATAAAATATTGCTGGCAGTTTAGTAACTATTTTTGTCTCTTTGTTATAAAGGCCTCAAAAATACGCCTGGCACGGAGCGCATCGTAGTGGAGAGCGGGCGGTTCAGTTTTCTTGCGAGGCCTGGGAGTCAGGCAACCACGAGCACCAGGGACTCGCCAGCTCCCTCCTAGGGGGGCAAGTGTTGGGTCAGGAGAGACTGTCCTGTGGACATCCCCTGGCTGTGCTTTGTGTCGAGGTCACCAGCAGTGGACACGCAAGGAGGCGCCGCCGCGGGGCCAGTGACGTCACGCTCTCTCCCTCACAGTACTACCAACTGTTGAGACAACTCACTGCCGACAGTGACACTGCCACCTCGATACAGTAGATGACGTGCGTCGGACTGTTCTGTGCGTTTCCTTTCTACAATGAGTGAGGTCAACTATAATTACCAATCATACCTCGTGGACAAATTTTGTACTTAATGTGTTTTGTACTTTTTTATTTTGCTTTGTAATAAGCTTACGGTCTGTATTATATAAGTTTTAAACAATTTTTAAGTAGTAAATAAATAAAAGATCTTCGTTATTATTAATATTGTTAAAAATTATATTTATATTGAATGATTCAGTCAAGGTATCGTTTTAAAAATGAACATTGAAAAAGTAGCCGAAATCGTAAAACTTACCTGACTTGATAAAAACCTATGTATTCAGTTACTAAGCAACCCTTTTATTACCGGTTTTAAATAATAAAATCCTTGCTTGTGATAAAAATAAATAATTCAATCATTATGAAAATGTTATGTTCTTAAAGAATTATGCATGATGTTTACAAACATCAAGAAAAGAGGCGTAATAAATATTTTCAATAGACTATCATTGATAAAGGAAGAATTTAATGATAATTTAAAATGATAGATTCGTGTAAACTGTATCAATGTTAAAAGGTTTACTAGATTGTTGTTAATATTTTTTTAAATAGAAAATAACTAAAATAGACGCAAATATCAGTTCTATAACTTCTTCAAATATCAAATTAAAGTATTTTCTTAATAGTATTGGTTTAATAATGAGCTATTAAATTATTTTAAAATGTTTAGCAACGACCTTTTTTACCGTTCTGTCATTTTTTAACCTTGTAAATATTAGTTATATAGTTTACGAGCTGTAAATATAAATTTACCGAATTTATCAAATGTGCAGATAGATATTTGAAAACTCGTGGAGGTGTAGAAACGATAGGTTTGAACAACCCTGTCTGAAAGTTGGATATTGTAAATTTCTGTTGAAATACAATGTGATGATTTCCTATGTGTTTATTTTCCTTGACGTTTCCATTTACATTGATTCTTTGACTCATTACAACATATTGCTACGTATAAATTTTGTTTTGTCAATCGGAAAATTTTAAGATTGCCAACAGAGTTGAAAAATAGTGATATTATTAATTTAAAATGTTAATTTAGTTTTAAAACCAATATAAAAGCATTGTTCTAAATCACCTATAGCAAGCGAGAAAACCAAGAACCATTCTTAGCGTAAGAAAAGATCAACAAAAAAGGGGTTGGTTGTAAAACCCTTGGTGATGTAAGCACTTAACTCTTGTTGCCAGGTAATTAACTAGATTTGCTTAGTTTTGTATTTAATGTTCTAAGTGATAAGATCTACATATTAGTGATAGCATCCAAAACATTTAAAATGCGTTAAGAAGTAATGAGTTTGTTTCATGATACTAACACTTTCAATTTTATTTCAGCTTGATTTGATTGATATGCAATCTGAACCAGACGGAGAATTGGAATTCATCCTAAACTATCAAGACCATCTAATAAAATTCATTGCGCTGCGCCCTCTAAACCAAATCAGCAGAACAAGTTGCAGATATTCTCATTGATATATTTTGCATATTTGGAGCGCCATAAGTCTTTGATTGTCATAACAGAATAGAGTTCTGCAAAAAGGTAATTTATTTATGAGTTAATAACCAATATAAAATTGTTAAATAACTGTTAAATTAAGTCAATCATGTACATATTAATATTGTATGTTTTACTAGGTAATTCAAACATTGGCGGAGAGGATGAGTGCAATAAAATTTTTACATGGGAAGCCTAGTTATTTCCAGAGCCAAGAATCGGTCACGGGTGAACCAAGATGTGCGAGATAGCTTAGTCACGTGGGAGGGGCAGTTAATAAAATGTGGAACTGGGCTTGCGGCCTTAGATTCATTCAGCACTCCAAGAACATCTGTCTCCATAATGGGACTAAAAGAACCCCATAAGAGGCCATGTTTGGTGTAAGGGCAAAAATTGCCTTGTTGACTCTGCAATACTGCCTGAAAATATTGCCGGAAACTTGGTCAGCGAGGAAGAGTTGGAAGAGCAACTTTCGTGCGTTGAGAAAAGTTTAGCTGATCAGTGCAAAGCAAATCAGCAGGGTGACGAAGTAGCTGAAGATATAACATAGTATATCCAGAAGAAAATAACGAAAAAGTAATAGAGATGCAGAAAATAGTTCTAAAAGCAAGATAAGCAATGTCTGTGATGTAGAGTTCAGTACTGGAAAACGGTGCTTTGAATGCTCAGAGTATTTTCACCTTGAACTATCCACTTTCTCTTCTTCTCACATACCATCGTGTCTACTTTGTTCTAGGAAAAAACTATTGAAACTCAATGAAAAGGTCCCGAAAACGAGATTAAAACCCAAGCAGGAAGAATTATATTGAACTCGAAGAAAAGGTGATAAAGTGTTGGTAGCTATCCCAGAAGTTGACCGAGGACGGCTCACACCTCGTAACGTATTGGGAGTTGTGATAGAACCTGACAAGTATATTCTAGGAACAAAACGTGTATAACTTATCCAACTCTACACGACAAACCAATTTCAACTAGCACCTAACGATTTTCTAAAGATCCAACAAGTTCCCGACAATCCAGTAACGGCCAAAAAGGAAGTTATGATGTCCTCTGGATCTAAACAAGGATCTGTACATTGTGGATATAAAATATGTAATATCAAAACATGTTCTTGCAATAAATATGATGTCAAATGTAACTCGAAATGTCATAACAGTTCCCCCTGCGCTGTTAAGAGTTTTAATTTGTTTTACCCTAGTACTTACTTAAGTTGTTAAAACTTTTTTATAATGGAACTATTTAATCTTTGCCCACTCGCCAAGTACCACTCATTGACCATTCAGTATTGTCCAAAACGCGTCTGGGTAAAGATTTCGGGCAGAGGGTGAATTCGGCTATTGTGGTTCATTGAAGTATTTAATTACGTTCGATTACATAGTAAAAAAGTTGCATATTTTATCATTTTAGTTTCTAATTATTTATAGTTATATACTTCAGTAGAAATCCGCGATACATAAATTGTCTATCCGTTGATCTCCCAACACCGAATGAAGACTCAGTTTTAAGAAAGCAACAAATGACTTTGGGGCCGGATCTCAGTGTTTTCTATGTTCATTTGAGACTTGCCTTGTCAAGGTAATGGAAAGGGGGTTTCGATTCTTTGTGAGAAAACTCGGAAGGGTGGAAAGGATTAATGATGGGACGGTGGAGGAGGGGTGAGAAACGGAGAAAGATAATATTTTATTTATGTAAAATAAAAGTCCACAAACTATTTTGGCTTTCAGACTATTATGTTCGACTAGTTAAGGCTAACTAAGTGTATATTTTTCGTGATTATTTATTTGTATGTTATAATGTAGAAAAAAACCACCAGAAGTTGAACATAAATGAAAACAGATTCTTCCGTACCTTATTTTTAATTTTTTAATCACAAAAGTCATAAACATTTGTAGTAATGGAACTTCGTTGATCTTTTAGACAAGTATTTATTATTATTAGATTATTATTAATTTAGATTTTTTAGATATTTTGTTATAGAATTAGTTACGTAAGTCTCCAACTGAGTTTGACCTCAAGCTTCTCTAGTAGTATTTACGTCGATGGCAATAATTGATAGGTCGTAGAATCACCTACAACCTCCTCTCCACAACAATTTGTTCCCACAGTGCCGACAGTTATTAAAAGTCATACTCAGAGACGTCATAATAATGTTTTGTTATTTGATACATATACTACTTTAATGTTTATTGTATATTATTTTCACTAGTTTGGTATGTACATTAAGACAATTAATTTCCCTATATTTAATATGTGAAACCGGTTTTTTCTGACGCTACTCCTGCGTTATTTCTTGACCAATTTTAACAGTTGAGATGTAAGAAAATGTCCCCTTACTCGTAGTTTTAAAAAAAATATCTTAATTGTCCAATGTGTTTACCCTGGAGGGAAATAAGTTACCTAAAGTACGTTTTTTGTGATAAGAATAACGTGGAGAGTGATTTAAATTATTTGTAGTAGTATTAGTAAAAATTTAATAATGATGTTTATAATATTGAAAAGGTTATAGATATTTCTTAATGTTAAGAGAGAGTAAGCTTTTGCAATTTAGAAGAAGTAAAAAATAGTAATAGTCATGTATATATGTAAAATCCAAATACCAATGACCGACTCACTCATTCATCACGAAAAATCAATGACCACCGAACGGATTTACACAAGATTTTAAAGGAAGTTAGTTAGCTTTAGTATCGAAGGTCACTAAGAAAGGATTTTTCAAATTTATATGCCTAAGGGGTACAAAAAGGCCCTCAAAATGTCAATTTTTCCATGAGAATAAAATTGGGTTAATTTTAGTAAATTAATAACAGCGGTTTTTTAAAATAAGATTTTAATATTCAGCTGTTAAACAAAAACAAATGAAATAAACACGTTTTAAATAAGCTGAGTAATACCCTATACTAATAAACAGGTAGCAACGCAAGTAGTGTGAGTAAGAAACTATAAATAAATATATTGTGATTTTACGTTATACAGGTAATCTATTATTATTTTTTATCAAAGTCACATGCCAAGGCCGAAGGGCGAAGTGTATCGAGTGCAGTGAGAGTCAGGGTTGGCACGCGAAGCGTGCAGGAGTGTCCCCTAGTAATGTAATTAAATTGAGTGCTTACATTTAGACAATAAATAGGTTAGAATCAATGTGCAGTGAATGTTGTAGTGTAAATAAAAGTACGTATTATGATTTTTCTTAACGTAGCTAAACACTAATATTAGTAGTAAAAATTCACATGTCAATGGCAAGGTTTTCGCGAGTGACAGGTTGGGCACGTGAGGTGTGCAGCGGTGTCCACTAGTAACATACCATTCGCACATTGTTTGAAAGTAACGAACAAGACTTAGTTTACGAAGGTAACAAGCCGGCTGACGTGTACACCGGAAGTTGTAACAACAATGAAGTGTGTCTGTAGTATTGTGAATCTCGCTGACACCTTGGAGCTGGAAACCGTGTTCTATGTAGAGATGTTAGCTGGTGATGGATCACTTCAGACAAACAGCATTCCTTCTCTCGTTAGTTGTCAGTTATTAAAATACATATATAATTTGTAATTTATGTTATTTATCGAATTAATACGTATATTACACTACAAATTAATCGTTTTGATAGTATAACTTCACATGATGATATTCATTAACTATTTCGTTTATGTTGGTATATATTTATTACCGAATTATGATGATGGTCAAGAATTTCAGGTATCGCTTTGCAAATTATAATTAACTTTTCGACAGTAAATATGGTAACAAAAGTAAGAAAATTACAAAATTTAAAACTATTTAATATTATTACGTTTCAAATTATTGTGATTTTCAGAGTTACTGTGTTTTATGAATTCAATTATTCTTTTACAAAAAATGCCAGCTATCACATGCAGACGGATCATTTTAACATTCCAACTAAATAAATGCAGTACCACTATCTATATTATTACGTTGGGAAATTTTTTATATATGCTCGTAAATTTAGTATGTTCATCCCCAATTACCACTGTACGTGTATTTAGGTGAGTGGTGTGTCATACACAGCCATTGTGCGCGAATCAGTGGTACGTGTGCATGTTTGTTGGCATAAGCGGTATATGTAGCACTGTTAGTGTATGTAGACTGTGGAGGTCGAAGGTTCGAATCTCCAATTGAGTTTACAGTGCGTACTTCACTCGTTGAATAAAGTTCACGCACAGGTTTTATGCTCATGCAAACTTACGAGTGAAGTTCGTTTTATTTTCAATCTTTGGTAAATAGATCATGTAACGCTCTTTTTTAACGTCTTATCTGTTTTAAAATGAACCAGCTTTGCCAGTTTCATATACTTTCCACTTTGCATTCTTTTCTTGCTTATCTCTTGGAGCTATTCTTTTATATTTCATTAATTAGTGAAATAAACACTCGGCGCGGATCTTCATTTTTGCCGATTCCCATTCATAGATATTCTGTGTACAACAAATCTTTTACAGTATCCGCTTTCCGCCTATGGGCGTAAAAACAAGCTTGAAGATGGGTGTAAAAACAAGCTACGTTACACCCATCTTCAAGGCTGGTGATAGAAGCGACGTTCGTAATCATAGGCCCATAACGATTCAGTCACCCATTGTCAAAATATTTGAAGCCATTGTCTTAGATAGGTTGAAACCTGTCTTTAGAAACATCATAGTTGTTGAGCAACATGGCTTCACACCCGGCCGTTCTACAGTTACCAACCTCGTGGTGTTTAGTAATTTTATTTACACTTGTTTCTCTCAGGGCCTGCAGGTTGACGCCATTTACCTAGATTTTAGTAAGGCTTTCGACAAGGTGTGCCACAAGTTGTTGATTCAAAAACTGAAAGGATATGGAGTCTGCGAGCCTCTTTTGACCTGGATTAATAGCTATTTGAGTGACAGATTTTCAGTAGTGAAATATAGCTCCGGTATATCTGATCCCTTCTCAGTGAAATCCGGGGTTCCTCAGGGTTCCCTGCTTGGACCTTATCTTTTTAATGTCTTCATCAATGATATTACCGAGAGTATTGAATCTAAGTTTCTACTATATGCTGATGATATTAAGCTGTTCTACCCGATCAAGACTAGAGAAGACTGTGATGTTCTGCAGAGGTCCCTTAATCATGTTATGCATTGGTGTGAGATGAACCAGATGTCTCTTAATGTGGAGAAATGTAAAGTAATTACTTTCAGTAGAAGGGGAAACATTGTTGTCAACAACTACACTGCTGATAGAGCAACCCTGGAACGTTGTAGTGACATAAGAGACCTTGGTATCCATCTCACATCCTCTTTATCTTGTGAGCAACACATTGATGACATCTGCACAAAAGCTAGACGAGTCATCGGTCTTATTGCCAGAGTGGCGAAGAGTGGTCTTTCAGCGCATTCACTGGGTCTTTTGTATAAGTCCTTTGTACTCCAAGTCCTAGAATACGGTGGCGTAGTATGGCGACCTTACCTAGACATTCACATAACCAGACTTCAGGGAATTCAGCGTCGCTTCATTAGAATGATAGGGTTCTCGCTGGGCTATCGTTGCTGGGATGTGCCTGTTGATCAACTCGAGCATCTGAAGTTCAACCTGCGGCCTTTGGAGCATCGTAGAGCTGTTGCAGATGCTGTGTTCCTCTTCAAGTTGATTCGTGGAATTCTTGACTGCCCAGAACTTCTGCAGCTAGTCGAGTTTCGTGTTCCAGGAACTACTAGATCTTTTGAGCCGTTCATAAGAAGAGCCCACAGCAGAAACTATCTGAAGAACAGTCCACTCCCTCGCCTAATGAGCATCGGAAATGCTATCTCTGGTCAGGTTGACTTCCACTTTGACAGCATCCATGCATTTAAGAAGAGGCTAAAAATGATGGACTTATCTTGTCTGTAAACCTTTTTCACCTCGCTCCTTCCTAACCTTCTACCTTCCTTCTACTGACCTATAAATACTCACACCCTGCCAACTTTTACACACATATACACAAACACACCCACACACCTACACACTTCATCCGATTACATTACACTTGCACACATTCTTTATAACGCTAGTTATTTTGTTATTTGCTTTCAGCATTGGTTTATTGTTATCATTTGTTTAGTCTAGTTAGCTTTAGTCTTTTCATTGTTGAATTTTGAAAGTTTATTAGTTTAATTTATTTCATGTTCGTTGTTACTATTTATTTACTTTACCATGTTAGTTTTTTATTGTTTGTTATTTTTGATAGTCATATTGTTTATTCATAATATTTTTAGTGTACAACAGTTATTTCTGCATGTTTGTTAATCTTTGTTTAAAAAGGCATTGCCGTTGGTTCAATAAATAAAATAAAATAAAATATGGAACAGTCTACCTGGTCACACCAGAGGCATCGGTAACCTGTAAATCGCGCCCTGTGAAAATTGCGCCCCATGCGTCGTCACGTCAACCCTCGTCAACGTCAATTAGCACAATATTAACCCTTCGCACTTTATCCATTCATAGGTTAGGTTAGGTTAGGTTAGGTTAGGTTAGGTTAGATTAGGTTAGTTTAGGTTAGGTTAGGTTAGGTTAGGTTAGGTTAGGTTAGGTTAAAAGACTAAAGAGAAAGCTACCAGGGATAAACCGGGAGGTGGGCCATTCCCGGTCATTCCCCTTATGAAACGGCTGTCAAGTGACGCTCGCGGCCCGTGACTCAGAGGTTCAGGTAGACAGGGCGCGATTTACCCAGATTTTTGATGGGGCGTGATTTACACAGGGCGCAATTTTCATGCATTCGAGGCATCGACCGGTTCGCTCGGTTCCGGGATCAGGTAATTGGCTCACTTTATACTGACTGGATCGCGGCGCTGGGTATTATAAACTTACGGTACGATATGCGAGATGATGTATTTTTGGATTTAATTTAGTATTTTCTTTCCTTTTTCTAAGTTTGATGTAAATATGCGTTTTCTAAAATATCATGTTTATTTTCGTTTAATAATTTATTGTTTTACTAATTTTCATGTTATAAGAGTAATTTAATTTATATTTTACATATAAACTGTAACAATCCCTATCAAATTATTTACAAAGGTAAATTAATGGAATACTTATTAATAATGGTTAGGTGTAAAGATGACTCCGTAGTCCTAATCTCGCAATTTGTATAAGAAGAAAATACAATAAACACATTTTTCATTTCATTTCAAGTTTAACAATAGACAAAATTACTAAATAAAAGGTTTTCTCACACACGGTCTTATAAGAAATCCTTTACTCCTGACAGAAATTGAATTGTAAAACGAAGCAGTTAATAACATAGTAGCTGGATACAATATAGTATCATTTTAAAAGCAATATACGTTTATGAGAAAAACATAGAGTTCATGTTTTTATATAGACTATGCTTTGAGAAGTCTCTGTTCAATAATGTAGTATGAGAGGTCCTTGAAAGCATTTCCTTTGAGACAAACACACATACTTAATATGGATTGGACAGTATGTTGATGTACCTATATAGTTTTGATCCAATATAGAGCACAGGGCAAAAATAAAACATAATAAATTATAGAATCATTCGTGGGCCGTCTCACTAAAAAGATGAAACGTCACTAATGACGTCAAAAAGTTTGTTATTTTTAATGATGATGTACAAGGTTTTACTTTTACAAGTAAAGTCATACAAAAGTTGGGAACCGGTCGACATATATTTTCCGCCTTGAATAGTGACGTTAATAATTGTTAGTTGATTATGAAAATATATCGTCAACTAATTGAAAAATAAATAAACAACACGTTATTCTCATATATTATTTATTAGCATTGACTAACCAACGGCTGAACATTTTGATTAGAAAATAAAAAGCTTTCTTAACTCATTACACTTTTATTTTGGCTTTGTCCACAAATGATAACTAATTATTCTCTTTACTTTAAACTTATAACTTAAACATAACATTTATATGTAAAAACAAGTCTCAACATTATAACAATCATACGCCTGATTACATTCTGTAATTACTTTCATTCTGTACATAGCGATCAGGATCAATCACCAACATATTTGTTAGCCTATTGTGTAATATTAGCCAAAGTAAAAAAATCGTAGAAAAAAACATTTTGAATGTTTAATTTCTATCTATTATTATTCCTTCCGATCTAACAGTCGATCCAGGTTTCATGAAGAATACAAAGATTTTATCAGAAAATCGCCATTGTGCTTCAAAACCTTAACTGGACAAACTTATTAAGAAATTAGGCCTACAGAACACAATTACGTGTTTTTTTTAGTAAATATATCGAAGTAATTTATCGTCTTAAATATTTTACAGAAATAATTTGCAAGCTGTACCACTAGTGTTGTTAAGACCCACTAATTTAACTGTCAAAGGAAGCAAGCCTATGTGTCAGGCTTCTCTGCTTCAAAGACCACTGCTTGTACATTGTTACTGTAGTTAGTTAATTTAATAGCCATAGAACTAGGGAGAGTGTAAGACTTTTAATGTAAGATTATGCATAATTAATTATTCATTAACCATCTTTAAGAATTTAATCGTAGAGATATGGGTGGGTATGAGACGTGAAGGATTGTATTCATTGTTACTAACAATGGTCTACTGTTCCTTAGAAAGAGTCACACAGCTCTAAGTGGAATCCGAACCATGTAATTTTATATACAATCACCATTCTCAACATCAACATCATTCTGTGTCACAAACCTAATAACTATGACATCATATTTTATGACTTCCGTGGTTCGGAAGTGAAGTTAAGCCGTTGGTCCCTAGGTTAAGTGTAAGAGAGGGCTTCTTAGAACTTACTTCGCTTGTTAAAATAAGACAAGTTTTTTTTAATTCTATTAATAGAGAACAAGTAAAGAGTGTTCAACCAGGCGCCCAGTTAAGCGCTTCAAGAAATTTAGTTATAAATGTTATTTTAACTGTCACAATTTACAAAAAACACCTATTGAAGATGTTTCTTATTTACTTTCTTTACTGAAAAATGAAATAATCTGGGAAAATGTTACAGAAAGTAAGACACTACAAAACTAAACTTCCTATTATCGATATAGGACTGTGGTAGAATTTGATATGAATAAAAGTTCTTTTTAAGTAGTAAATAGTGTACTGGTATTGCCAGCCAAAGTGGTAATTACAGGGACAAATAACAGATGTGTGCTAGCCTGTGTAGGAAATTAGACTATGAATAAATGAAGGGTGCCCGTGCTGAAGGTAATTTGACTACTAAAACCAACATTCCTGAAGTAGTTTTTTTTACGACTGTCTTGCGTGGCTTTCTAGAGTAAGCTTTATCTTAACATAACAAAAACAAATTAAAATATTAAAATTTGTGTGAAATCTAGTCAGTTTAAAAAAATAATATAAATTTGTTATTTGCTTACCAACAGTGTTTTAAGAACTCTATAATCAGCAAATTGGTTATATTGTCAATATTTCATGAAAATGTCAACGATATTTTGTTATTTAAGATATCATAAAAAAAATAGAGTTGGAAAGTTGGGTGGCACTTAAGCTGTTCTATGTCTTTCCGTCTGTAAAAACACCAGGATAACTTTTTTGTCATACTTAGACTCAGATGGATTGCATATTTTACTGTAAAAATAGTTATTTCATTTATTATTATTATTTTAATGTTTCTTAAAGTAAAAATAAACAAAAACATATATTAGATAACATGAAAACAAATGTATCTCACATTCTTCAAATTTATTTTTCCCATTTTTCATAGATTAATCAAATATATAAATAAATATAAAAGTATCGACTTTTAAAAAAAGTTTAAAGTTTGTACAAATTTAAAAGTTTATTAATGTCAACGTCAGATAAAAAGTTATATTATACCAAAGTTTAGTAACTCAAATATTAGCAGCTTGAGAGTTGGTTGATTTGTTTGCACACTTTTTTAAATTAAGAGGCTTATTTTGCTATGAAAATGCTTGACCATAGAACGTTAACTGTTGCTATTATTATTATTTACATCTTTTTGTATATTTATAATGAACAGATTGTACCTAATTTCTCTTTTTT
The DNA here is from genome assembly GCA_035578905.1 of Stictocephala bisonia. Classification (NCBI taxonomy): domain Eukaryota; kingdom Metazoa; phylum Arthropoda; class Insecta; order Hemiptera; family Membracidae; genus Stictocephala; species Stictocephala bisonia. Next base: position 180,750 of record JAQJVL010001131.1, read on the forward strand.
GTATGAACCAAAACGAATTTGACATTCATCAGATTTTCAAATATGGTTAAAATGTTATATTGTAGGATTTTATGATTATGTGTACATTCCAAGTTTTTTTATTGATTAGTAGTATATGAAATGTAAATGGATATTTTAATGGATTATTAACTTTGTTTACAAAATATAGGCCTATTGAAATATTGTTTATCGTATAATGTCTCTGTTTCTATTCAACATAATTTTATTAATAAAGTATAAGTATTCGATTTTAATACAAAATTGTCTTCAGTTTTGTAATAATTTGAAACCGCGTTTTCCACTTCATTATCATTTCATTTAAGATAAAAAATAACTCCAACAATTGTTCTCATAATGAAAATTTAATCAAGAACTCTACTATACGCAATAACTTCAGAACTGGACAAATGATACGGTAGTTGTTTTTAATTGAAACATAAACATTTCTAAACTATCATATACAATTTTTGTTACCAGTATATTTGTTCAAAATATATATATTTATTTAATTTTATATATAAGCAGTATATAGATGTTTAACTATATTAATTTATTATACATAATTTATTAAATTGGGTACGTGAATTAAAAAAAATATAAATATTTCAAGGGAATTATTTTTTATTTTCGTTTATGTTCTATATTTTTGTTTCAAATTAAAATACTGTATTTAAAAGTTCGTACATTATAAATACAGAAAACTATGCTATCAAATAAATTCATTAAAATATTATATTGAAAAATGATTTGCTACGAATAAGTAAATCTCATTTCTTAAATGTCAAAAGTTTTAAAGGAAATATGTCCGAAATTTCCACACGTACTGTAGTTATGTCCCTCCTACCCGCCCATACACATACTATTGTATTGACCACCTGTACACGAAATCTGGTAATGGCCTTCCTGATACTCAACCTGGCAACTTGAAACGTACATTGGTATTGGTAGACACATCTTACAATAATAATTTTATATACCAAATTTGATTGTTTTTACATTTTTAACGACGTACGTTACTCATAAAGGTAATAATGTAATTTGTGATGTTTTGAAAAAATAAATAAAGTCAGAATGCGTAGAGTGATAAATACATCCAATATCATTGAACTTCCAATTACCAATACCCAAATGAGATGTAGAGCCAATATCGGGTATGTAATATATCATTTAGTGCACACTGACACTCATCTGACGTGATTTCTGTTGATCTGGTGCGTGATGTTTACAGTTTGTGGCACCGAGTGACGTATTGTGTTGTACCTTGCAATACAAAGGGCTTAATTAAGCTGCATTGTTTTACATTGCCACTAATTAGGTATTAGCCAAGCACTGTCACCAAACCTCAATTGTGAAATATCAATAGTGTTTGAATGTCAATACACAAAGAATCCACAAAGTAATGTACTTGGGTATTTTTAACCTGTCCTTAATACATTTTGCATCTGTTGTTCAGATTTAGTACGTTTACTGTATATGTCACAAGTTTCCCTTACAATTTAAATATTTAGCTAATATTTATCAGATATATGGCGGATATTTTCTCTATATTACAAAGCAAATTTCAACTGTACACTTTAACCCGGTTCATCCAACTTATTTTTACACAGTGAACATTAAAAAGTAAAAAGTATTGAATGTTAAAAGTGTTATTCGAAAACTTTACAATTTACCAGTTTTTCTAAGATATTTACTAAGTGCACTTTATGTTATTGAAGGATTTGCGTAAAGTTATCAGTTTATACATCTCATTAAACATTTTCAAATTATTAATAGTAATTATTCAATTGATCTAAAGGCCAAAAAGAAATATTATGTTTGTTCTTAGTATAAGGGCAAAAACTGTAGCTTTTCAATTGATCCGAAAAAGAATAAAGTAGGAGAGATAAATTGGGTTGGAAAAATATTTTTTTGAATAAACGTTTAAACATTTAAATTGCTACATATTTTAAAAGAACTAAATAATATACATATTGCAACGATTAAAACGAAGGAAAATGAAAATATATTCTTGTTCAATAAGGACTGTCCATTAGTGTAGAGCTGACATTTACAAGGTCAAGTACTACCTACTGGAGGGTAGTGGGTACTTCACATTACCTCCAGGGGTGTGTTATACATCGTATACTCCTTAGCTGTGAGTGCACCTGTATTGTTGTTCAGTAAGGACTCTCCATCAGTGTAGAGCTGACATTCACAAGGTCAAGTACTACCTACTTGAGGGTGGTGGTTACTTCACACTACCTCCAGGGGTGTGTTATACATCGTTTACTCCTCAGCTGTGAGTCCACCGGTATTGTTGTTCAGTAAGGACTGTCCATCAGTGTAGAGCTGACATTCACAAGGTCAAGTACTACCTACTTGAGGGTAGTGGGTACTTCACATTACCTCCAGGGGTGTGTTATACATCGTTTACTCCTTAGCTGTGAGTCCACCAGTATTGTTGTTCAGTAAGGACTCTCCATTAGTGTAGAGTTGACATTCACAAGGTCAAGTACTACCTACTTGAGGATAGTGGGTATTTCACATTACCTCCAGGGGTGTGTTATACATCGTTTACTCCTTAGCTGTGAGTCCACCGGTATTGTTGTTCAGTAAGGACTCTCCATCAGTGTAGAGCTGACATTCACAAGGTCAAGTACTACCTACTTGACGTTGGTGGGTACTTCACATTACCTCCAGGGGTGTGTTATACATCGTTTACTCCTTAGCTGTGAGTCCACCGTTATTGTTGTTCAATAAGAACTCTCCATCAGTGTAGAGCTGACATTCACAAGGTCAAGTACTACCTACTTGACGGTAGGTGGTTACTTCACACTACCTCCAGGGGTGTGTTATACATCGTTTACTCCTCAGCTGTGAGTCCACCGGTATTGTTGTTAAGTAAGGACTGTCCATCAGTGTAGAGCTGACATTCACAAGGTCAAGTACTACCTACTTGAGGGTGGTGGTTACTTCACACTACCTCCAGGGGTGTGTTATACATCGTTTACTCCTTAACTGTGAGTCCACCGGTATTGTTGTTAAGTAAGGACTGCTCCATCAGTGTAGAGCTGACATTCACAAGGTCAAGTACTACCTACTTGAGGGTAGGTGGTTACTTCACACTACCTCCAGGGGTGTGTTATACATCGTTTACTCCTTAACTGTGAGTCCACCGGTATTGTTGTTCAGTAAGGACTCTCCATCAGTGTAGAGCTGACATTCACAAGGTCAAGTACTACCTACTTGAGGGTGGTGGTTACTTCACACTACCTCCAGGGGTGTGTTATACATCGTTTACTCCTTAACTGTGAGTCCACCGGTATTGTTGTTAAGTAAGGACTGTCCATCAGTGTAGAGCTGACATTCACAAGGTCAAGTACTACCTACTTGAGGGTAGTGGGTACTTCACATTACCTCCAGGGGTGTGTTATACATCGTTTACTCCTTAGCTGTGAGTCCACCAGTATTGTTGTTCAGTAAGGACTCTCCATTAGTGTAGAGTTGACATTCACAAGGTCAAGTACTACCTACTTGAGGATAGTGGGTATTTCACATTACCTCCAGGGGTGTGTTATACATCGTTTACTCCTTAGCTGTGAGTCCACCGGTATTGTTGTTCAGTAAGGACTCTCCATCATTGTAGAGCTGACATTCACAAGGTCAAGTACTACCTACTTGACGTTGGTGGGTACTTCACATTACCTCCAGGGGTGTGTTATACATCGTTTACTCCTTAGCTGTGAGTCCACCGTTATTGTTGTTCAATAAGGACTCTCCATCAGTGTAGAGCTGACATTCACAAGGTCAAGTACTACCTACTTGAGGGTAGTGGGTACTTCACATTACCTCCAGGGGTGTGTTATACATCGTTTACTCCTTAGCTGTGAGTCCACCTGTATTGTTGTTCAATAAGGACTCTCCATCAGTGTAGAGCTGACATTCACAAGGTCAAGTACTACCTACTTGACGGTGGTGGGTACTTCACATTACCTCCAGGGGTGTGTTATAAATCATTTACTCCTTAGCTGTGAGTCCACCGTTACTGTTGTTCAATAAGGACTCTCCATCAGTGCAGAGCTGACATTCAAAAGGTCGAGTACTACGTACTTGAGGGTAGTGGGTACCTTACATTACCTCCAGGGGTGTGTTATGCATCGTTTACTCCTTAGCTGTGAGTCCACCGGTATTGTTGTTCAGTAAGGACTCTCCATTAGTGTAGAGCTAACATTCACAAGGTCAAGTACTACCTACTTGAGGGTAGTGGGTACCTTACATTACCTCCAGGGGTGTGTTATGCATCTTTTACTCCTTATCTTTGAGTCCACCTGTATTGTTGTTCAGTATGGACTCTCCACACAATACACTGGTAGAGCTGACATTCACAACTTCAAGTCCTACCTACTTGAAGGTGGAGGTTCATGTTATGTGTTACTTAAAACACATTAATATGTAACCTGAATCTATTACCTTTTAATATTAAGTAAATTTAATTAATATTTAACCAACTTAATTACAATACAATTATTCAAAATAAAATCATTAAAAATATTATATATTTGATAGTTTGCATCGTATGGATACTTTAACAAGCACAAAATATTATCAAACTGATATAATATCAATTGAGGAAAATGCAATTTCCAGGAAAAACGTTATGTTAAAATATCCGATTTCCCACTCACAAAACTAAATCTAAACCTTTCAATTACTTAACACCCACATATGTTTATGCATGAACGCTAGTTAATACATTGTTAAATAACAATGTTTTTAATTGTTACCAATTAAGTTCATAGTTTTTATTTTGTTTGTGTACCCTAGGCAAAAGTGGATCAATTCTGTCCAACTCTTACAAAGAATTTCCATATCACTCATAAAACTATATCTGTTGTTGTTTTTTTTTTCATAGAGTTATAGCTTTTAATGAAACAGGTTTTGAGCAAAGGAGTTATTAAACAAAGTGTTATTTATTGTTATTGCCAGTATTACGTGATACAAAATAGTACCTTTGACTGCAAAACATATGAAATGTTATTGATTTGCGAAATACTAAAACACAATAAAGTAATGTATATTGACACAATAATATGATCATCTCCATTATTAAAGCATTAATATTTATCCTTTACATGAAATTCACTCAAAAGAAAACAACCATTACGAACTGTCACACCAATAAAAGACAGTTTCCAGTGTATTTATCGATAAATAAGACACCGCATTATATTTCGACTTAAACATTACAAACATGACAAATGGAACGTTACGTCAAATAATGTGGGATATTTAACGCAAGGTTTGGTATCAGATACGTACTTTGCTTATCTTCAATATTGAAATATCTCAACGCTATTATGTGAAATTAATTATTATAAAGGATTTAAAAAAATGTCTTTACAACTAACCATATCCAATAAATTTAATTTTCTGTTTACGTAATTGAATATTTTGCTCCGTCATAAAAATAATTACTGATTTTCCTAATTGAACCTTTTTATTAATGAGTGATTGTAATTTAGAAAATAAGTTTACAATAAACTTAGGTTATGTTTGTTATTTTAATTGTTTCATTCTCGTTTATTTTAGAATCTGAGTAAAGATTAGGCTTGTGTTGTGTGTCCTGTAGTGTATCCGTTAGGATATATGGTATTATGTTACATTTTTTAAACAAAATACTTATAATTGGTTAATTAGGGTTGCTATTTGGTTTATATACATTTTATTAATTAGGGTTGTTATGTGGTTTATTTATATTTGGTCAGTTAGGGTTGTTATAGGGTTTATATACATTTGGTTAGTTAGGGTTGTTATTTTGGTTTTTATACATTTGGTTAGTTAGAGTTATTATATTGGTGTATATACATTTGGTTAGTTAGAGTTATTATATTGGTGTATATTCATTTGGTTAGTTAGAGTTATTATATTGGTGTATATACATTTGGTCAGTTAGGGTTGTTATAGGGTTTATATACATTTGGTTAGTTAGGGTTGTTATTTTGGTTTTTATAAATTTGGTTAGTTAGAGTTATTATATTGGTGTATATACATTTGGTTAGTTAGAGTTATTATATTGGTGTATATACATTTGGTTAGTTAAGGTTGTTATATTGTTTGTATACATTTGGTTAGTTAGGGTCGTTATATTCTTTATATACATTTGGTTAGTTAAGGTTGTTATATTGTTTATATACATTTGGTTAGTTAGGGTTGTTATATTCTTTATATACATTTGGTTAGTTAGGGTTGTTATATTGTTTATATACATTTGGTTAGTTAGGGTCGTTATATTCTTTATATACATTTGGTTAGTTAAGGTTGTTATATATTTTATATACATTTGGTTAGTTAGGGTTGTTATATTCTTTATATACATTTGGTTAGTTAAGGTTGTTATATTGTTTATATACATTTGGTTAGTTAGGGTCGTTATATTCTTTATATACATTTGGTTAGTTAAGGTTGTTATATAGTTTATATACATTTGGTTAGTTAGGGTTGTTATATTCTTTATATACATTTGGTTAGTTAAGTTTGTTATATTGTTTATATACATTTGGTTAGTTAGGGTCGTTATATTCTTTATATACATTTGGTTAGTTAAGGTTGTTATATAGTTTATATACATTTGGTTAGTTAGGGTTGTTATATTCTTTATATACATTTGGTTAGTTAAGGTTGTTATATTGTTTATATACATTTGGTTAGTTAAGGTCGTTATATTCTTTATATACATTTGGTTAGTTAAGGTTGTTATATTGTTTATATACATTTGGTTAGTTAGGGTTGTTATATTCTTTATATACGTTTGGTTAGTTAAGGTTGTTATATTGTTTATATACATTTGGTTAGTTAAGGTTGTTATATTCTTTATATACATTTGGTTAGTTAGGGTTGTTATATAGTTTATATACATTTGGTTAGTTAAGGTCGTTATATTCTTTATATACATTTGGTTAGTTAAGGTTGTTATATAGTTTATATACGTTTGGTTAGTTAAGGTTGTTATATTGTTTATATACATTTGGTTAGTTAGGGTTGTTATATTCTTTATATACATTTGGTTAGTTAAGGTTGTTATATTGTTTATATACATTTGGTTAGTTAGGGTTGTTATATTCTTTATATACATTTGGTTAGTTAAGGTTGTTATATTCTTTATATACATTTGGTTAGTTAAGGTTGTTATATTCTTTATATACATTTGGTTAGTTAATGTTGTTATATAGTTTATATACATTTGGTTAGTATTATTTAAACTATCCAGATTAATATCTCTATACTATTTATGGAAACTGTTTTAGGTGCATGCCTTTCATTTAAATTTAACTTTATGGTTAATTTAAAACTCCATAGATTATAGGCTCATTTTTTCCACCTCAATTATAGTACCTTTAAATACACCATCAACAATAACAAAACTGCTAACAACAAAACCTATCAACAGGAACAACTTTACTAACAATATCAGGACTACCAACAGTAAATACATTATTAAGATAACAGCACGTCAATCAAGCACAACATTACTAGTAATAACAACACTATAAAAGAGAACAATTTACCAAAATTAATAATACTACCAACAATAACAACACTAATAACAAGAACAACATTGTTATTGTTATAACAATAACATAAATTTGTGTTATTTACTTTACACACATTTATGTCATCAATATAAGACAGATAATTTATGAAACAAAATAAAAATCGAATTTATTTTTAGTCAGACAAAATAGGAAGTAGGAAGTCTCTTTTACATATTAACTTGATAATACATAAGAAAGTAAATTTAAATAATATTACAATACATTGTATAACGTACATTGTAAGCTTTATAAATGTGTACAGCTTTGAGTTACAAAATACAGTACACACTACAGACTGCAGAGAGATGATGTTCAGAGAGTCGAGTACTAGAATACTTGAGGCGATATTGACGTACTTGTAGGAATGGGTCACTTGGATGTAGATCTAACATAAGACTTATTACAACATTATAACATGTTTTGAAGGTATTATCAATAAATATTGAATTAAAAGTAAACTATAAAAAGCGTTTATAATTAAATAAACATCAATGAAATAAAATTTAACATTTCCTCTTGAACCTATACTTCATGAATAGGCGGAAAACAAAACATTTAACATGGTTTTACTAAATTTCCAACTAAAGCAGAGACACATTTATATTGACTTTACATCTCAATATTTAATTTAGCTATACATTAATTTAGGGTAGGTATGATTTACAAAGTGGTTCAGCAGAAATTCCTCAACCACTTTATCAAAGTCATTAATAAATAGCAATTAAATGCTATTTACAGTGGTGTATTATATTAAACCGTGTATTTGTCAGCGTTCGCCAAAAGGATGTTCTAAATGAGACAGGTGTGTTGTCACTCGCAGCTGTGAGATTATCTCTATCTCTCTGTATCCTAACATTTTGTGTCGACTTTATTAGATTTTCTCCACAGTATAAATTTAATTTGATAAACAAGTAATTCATAGCATTTATGTAAAATTCCCAGTATTTAAAAAATAATAATTTTTTTAAAACCCAAGTGCACTTAATAATCAAATACTGGTACCTTAACCATTTAAAATATAGGTTAGTTTTTTGTATATTTTCACAGTAAATAATCAGACATTTTAAACGCGGCGTTTAGTCACAGAGAATAAATAGATAGGGATCATATCCAATAGTATTTTGAATGGGGGTCGAGTTTTAGAACTTTGGGTGTCGAGAAGCCAATTATACAGAACACCATAGGGATGTCAGGGCCAGTTTCATTGTCAGTCCCTCAATTTATGTAATTCCAAATTTTGGCATAAATTTAGTAATTATGACTAAAAACTTATAAAGATTTGCTAGCAATAAATATTTCTTGCCACTGTACGAAATTGAATTCCGTTCTTCTTTCTCTGTGGTATAACCCAACATTAAAAGAGCCATTGATTAAAAATATTCTATTATATTATCACGTATTATTTTTAATGGGTGATTTCTAGTAACTAGTCACTTTTTAAATCAAAACTCACAGTTTGAAACGTACATTTAGAAAAGAATGTGTTACGCTCTACCACCTATCAAGGAAACTAAAGACTTGCAACCTAACGTGGAATCTGAGCCACAGACTATTGGTCTGTTTTGTAGTTAGCTGACAACCACGACACTTAAATAACACCCCTAACATAATTAACAACCTGGTCACCGATTAACAAAGACACGTAAATAGCAACTATTTTGTGGTCGTTGAGGTGGTAATGAGAATTGATAACGGAACGAGTGGCTACAGTTTCCTTAAAACATGGCTTTACATTAAATTAGTTGATAACACTGCTAGTAGGATTGGACCTAACAGATTGCGTCCTGTATGTTTAATTTAGCGAATATATAGGTTCAGCAGTACAGGGGTTTTTATTTGAGCAGCAGAATAATATGAGATTTTTATTTGAGTTGAGTTCCTCAAGAATCCAAAATTTCATTGCGTAAAACTTGAGTGTATAGCATATTGGTTTTCATATGCTCATACTAAGGCATTAAAATTGGATGTAATGACCCTTACCTATATTATCAAAGATTTTACAGATCGTAAAAGTAAACAATGCTTTTGAACTATGGTTTTCGATAATGATCATACCATAAAGCTAAAAATGAATTAATTTAACAGTCGGCTGCTCACTAAAAATCATACTAAAACGGTAATATGATAGTAAAGTTAGTAACTATACCTTTAACATCCAAGCATAATTATTAAGGCCAAATTTATATGACTCATTACGAACTATTAAAATGTGATAGTGTTTCTAAAGTCTCCAATAACGTCTATAAATGTTAGTTTTTCATTCTAATAAGATACCAGTTGTAATTATGAGCTTATAATTTTTTAGAGCTTTTTTAGATAAAAAGAGGGTTTCAATATGTCACAGACCTGTGTTCATATAACTTTGAGGTAGATAAACCGTATGACATACTTATCTCAACCCACTTAGATGTGGTCAATCAACACCTATATTCCATCACAGATCAAAGAAAGAGTAGATGTGACGTTACTACTAGCACATTCTTGGATAAAAGGAGTGTTTCAGTAAGTCATAAACATGTGTAGGTAGATAAACTGTGTGAATCACTTATCTGAACCCACTTACATGTTACCAATCAACCCCTATATCCTATGAAAGATCAAAGATAGAGTGGACACACACGGGACCACCAGCATTCTCATATATTAATGAAGGTTTATGTAGAACACTTCCATCAGTGGATATGAATAAAACCAACCTTATCTTAAGGTTTCGAGAGCTATGCGATAGATAAGTAAAGGCAAGGAAGTAGAAGTAATGTAGCGGAAATCCACACCAATTTCCCAGAAGGGATAACACCAGGAAACATGTCATTACTTCCCTCTGTGTGACAGTTCCCACTAAGCCGTATCTTTGTGTCGCGTTTCCGACTGACAATCTTATCAGCTTCTGTGTTTCACGTGTGTGATTTCATTTTATTGAGAGTTATCACACGATTGTGAGTATTTCTTAAACCATTTATTTTCTTAAAGTTTTTGAGAGTTAAATGATTTAAAAGTACAGTGAAAATAATTTGGCCTGAAACAACCCTTACGCCCCTACGGAAATAGTGCTACAAAACAAGTCACTACTTTTTACGATTTTTTACAAGGTAATATTACACTAAGGATTTGTGTTTTTCGTGCATTTTCTTTCTTAATGGAAATAACAAAAAATGTCTTTAAAGATTATTTTTAGTTTTTGTTTTGTAATATTTTTGTACTCTCTAAAAAGTGTATCATAGACTTTACAATCTGTTACATAAACAATCTTTGATTTAGCTTCTTAATATTCTTACTAAAATATACAATTAATAACATAATGAAAAACAGCCTGAAGTAAGGGTACATTTTATAATTTTAATAAATAATGAAGACAGAAATTCTTAATATTATAAAAGTTAAAGTAAGGTTAACCAGTAATCTAATTACATACTATTTTGTGTGTTCAATCAGTAAATACTTCTAGACTAAAATATAGCAAAAATAATTTTGATAAAAATAACATAATAGAGCAAATATTTCAATATTATAATTTATTAATTATCATAGTAGACTTTTATGTTTTATAAAAATATACAGAGTCCCAATTTTTTTCGTTTTTAACTGAAAAATAAAAATAATACAAAACATTTGAAGTAAAACGTTTATGTAATATAAAATAAAATATCTAGACTATATTTTCAAATTATATTGTGTAATTTTATAAGATAATAAAAAAAAAAAAAAAACTATTGTTTTAGCTCAATCCGAACATTTTGTGTTGCTTATGGTTATATTTCAAGACATGCATTGATTTTTTTTTAAATATACAACTAAACTATCAAAAATCCAAATTAGTCATTTTTTCCTTACTAAAAGACGTAATTTTTGGTTATTTAAACACAATTACATCAAACTTGCAGAGACCCAGCAACCCACATACTTAGCAGAAGTAATGACCCAACTACCCACCCATAAACGTACAGTAGTATTGACCCAAATACCCACCCATAAACGTACAGTAGTATTAACCCAAATACCCACCCATAAACGTACAGTAGTATTGACCCAACTACCCACCCATAAACGTACAGTAGTATTGACCCAAATACCCACCTATAAACGTACAGTAGTATTGAACCAACTACCCACCCATAAACGTACAGTAATATTGACCCAACTACTCACCCATAAACGTACAGTAGTATTGACCCAACTACCCACCCATAAACGTACAGTAGTATTGACTCAACTACCCACCCATAAACGTACAGTAGTATTGACCCAACTACCCACCCATAATCGTACAGTAGTATAAACCATCTGCTCATCCAAACACGTACGATGTTATTGACTAACCATCCACATTCACTGTCAGTGATATTAACCGATCCACCTTGACATGTACAGTAGTATTACCCACCCACCAAGCATACACGTACGGTGTTATTAACCCACCCATGCACACATTCACGCACAGTGGTATTGTTAGTAATAATAAATTTTAACATATAAATAGTCTTAAATAAATATAAATTTAAAATACTAACAACTGTATACCTGAGACCTTTGCTGTAAATTATGTTTTCTTGCATCTCGCATTAATTGGTAAAACTGAAGTTAGAATGAATAACAAACTGTAACGTTTAAAAAAGAAGGTTCTTGTGAACTATCTTATAGCTTTTTAATTAGCATAATACGTTTTGGTACATATACAGTACAAGTAAACGTCACACAACACAAATATATTACAATATAAGCTCAAAATGCACAAATATATTACAATACAAGTACAAAATGCACCCATATCATGGTGATCGATAAATAACAGTTCTGTTCTGTACAATACATAATAGTTGTTATAGAATAAATAACAGTTCTGTCCATCCCCCGTCTCACAAAAGAGCCTGCTGTAGAAATATGTTATATAGGGCGTATTCACTACCATTATGTGTTGCAGATAGAAAACAGGAAATAAATGTAAGAAAATCAATAGCTATTGCAAATGTATACAAGGATTCCAATCATTGATGACATTAGAATAAAAAATAAAATAGAAAATAAAATTCGTTAGTGACGACAAACGAACAACATTTAAAAAAGAAAAATCCGATAAAGAACAAAAGAAGAATGTATCCCTCCAATACAATGGACCGTTTACACAAAGATTTGGTAATAGATTTAAGAAATTCAATTTTTAGTAGCTTTTTAGACTTATAATACTATGTCCAACATCTAACACCCGAAAGTGAGGATAAATTCAATAATTCATGAATATATAGGATTAACTGTAATGATTGTAATAAGTTTTACATAGGTCGGATTGTAAAGTTTAGCAAAATATATAAAACCTATGTCTCTGCTTTTAAAAATAAGAAACCCGAAAGATCTAATGTAGCTAAACACCTTCGGAAATGTACCTACAGTTTCAATAAAATATATGAAAATGTAGATGTTCTAAAAGCTTGTAATAAAGGTAGTTTTATGAATGCTTGGGAAGCGTTATTTATTTTTAAAGAAAAGTGTAAGGATCGTGATAAATTAACGAATGAACAGGTAAATTTAAATTTTCATATAGTTTTTAATAATGTATGTATTTTCAGCGATTAAAATAACAGAAGTTACTGCCAATATGGATTAACCAATAATATCACAACAGCCGCCATTTTGACGATTCCAGCCAATGAGGTCACGTGATCATAGGCCTATAAATTGAGTTGTAGAACACCATTTTCCATTCTTTTGTGAAACCCTCTAGTCTGAGGAAGGTGAGCATGATTCACCGAAACCGATCACCATAATATTTGTGCATTTTGTATAAAGTCACCGGTGGAAGACTTTAATTTGACAAACATTAGTATCGTAAAACCTAAGTAAAAACACTTTAAGGGATGGTAAAAAATACTAGAATGGAGGTCAAACAGTTACAGTGGTATTTACCTAAAGTATTTCCAACAGCAATACTCGCGTGACGGTTGCAGTAGCAGAGGGCTTATGTATTATGTACTGGCATGCAAGCATTAGTTGATGGATGCCATGATAACAGAAACACTGGGCTGTCATATACACGAAATAAAATGTAATAAGGGTCATAGTGAAATAAGTACAAATATATACTTGTGACAGCCATGTGTTAAAACGCAGTATTCAAGCCGATATTTAATAATATTGCTCCAAATAATACAGTGTAGAGATTCTGAAAGATTACCAAAAGATGTTTTTTAATTAAATTAAAAAATTGAACTAATTTTTTTCAAAAGGCGCTATATTCTTAAAACCTGTAAACTGCCTTGCTATAATTTTTTACAAAAACGGGGTTGTTTTCTCAGCATCGTATGTTTTTTTAATTATAACTAAATATAAAACTTACAATAACCATATGGTGCCTAATTTTTCAAAAAAAAATCACACGGTTTTCATCACAGTTTAACGTATGACCACAGTCCACCACACATCAATCCATCAGGACAATTTGAGCAATGACGTCACGTAGCCCAGCTGGTCAGCTGCTGTCATTAGTTCAGGTTTACCAACAGTTTCTTCCATGCAGGCGTACCAATATTAAACGAAAATAATACTTTAGCCATTTATTTCCTTTTATGTACAGTGCTAAGAGGAATTTACATTTTGTTACAGCGTTTAGAAAAACTAGAAAAATCTTTTACAAAGTAAAAATGAGTTAATTTATAGTATAGTGAACGGTTTGTCATTTCTTCTATTACCATTATAATAATCATACAAATAAGTATTTTTTTTAAGTATTAAGGATTCACTTATCTTATTTAATATTTGCAAACTATAAAATTAAGATCAAATGATAATTATATAATTTAAATATTGTGAAAAAAATATATAAATTACAAATGTGTGACACTAAAAGAACAAACATTTTTGGCCTTATTTCAAGCAATATAACCAGGCCCCTGTATTTAACTAAATACCTCGATGATTATCTTTACTTTCAGCTAGTGCTACCATTTTACTAACTTTATATATGTAAATTGAAACTTCGTATATATTATGACTAAAGGTGTATAACATTAGGTAACTACTCTCCATTACTTTTCTCTGCCCATTCCCCATAGACTGTTTATCCGTCCGTCCGTCCATCCGTCTATCGGTCCGTCCGTCTTATGTCTGTCTGTCTGTCTGTTGTCTGTCTGTCTGTCTTTCTGTCTGTCTGTATAATGAGGCGAGTTCAAATGTAGTTGGCGTTTCAATACAGTAAAGTAGAAATGTTAGTTGATATTAAACTACAAAAATGAATAACATATTTTGAACTTATAATAACAGCATTAAGTTAACGTACTTGAAAATGAGCATTATATAAATTTTCATTGATGAAGATCTATTTACTATTACATATTATGTTTTATTTAGCATTTATAAAAAGTAAACCTAGACAAACGTATATATATATATATATATGGTATATTGACGTATCTCATATCATGTACATCGCACTCCCTTCTTATATTACTGCATAAAAGGACAAAATGTAAGGCATAGAGAGAATATAACCAGGATGTTTTAAAAAATAAACAGAAACGTGTGTGTTTTAAAGCTTAAGTGCTGACTTTGAGCTGAACTCATTTGTTGTAAATGTCAACATGTTACCTGTTTGCTTAGCGCTGATCTTTATCATGTACTGCACATACAAGTTTTCATAAAAAAAATTATACAAATATAAGTACTTTTTGCAGTAGCTGAAACATATCCACAGAATTGTTTCATTGTACAATATTTATGTGAATACAAATAATCTTTTAATCACCAAATAGTAATTATAAAATGAGAAGTACACGTATAGTGAAATAAATTCCCGCCATAAACAAAACACCCCGAACCGATGGAAGGGTAGCGATGGTGACGTAATCCCTCTCTGATATCAGTTGTTCAACAACTGATAAACGTAAAAGGTTTAAGAGAATCGTGAGTTTTCAATCACATTTTAATCTACAGTTCGTCCCTTTTGGTTTTATTTTATCATTTATAACCAAAAAATCAAAATGATATCCGAGCCTTTCAAAATATTGTTATTTTAATAATGTAATATTGAATTTGAATTGTATAAAACACGACAGATGTTTTGCGTATAAATCCTTTCACAATAAATATTAAATTTATGTAATTCGTCCAATTGTAATTTTTTATAGCAATTGTATATATATATCCTAAAATATTTTTTTCTGTTTTCATCCAACGAGTAAATAACTCCAATATTTCCAAATAATTAAATGATATAACCCAGTGTAGGTTTATTGGTGGGTGGGTGGTACATTTCAGACATCTAAACCTCATAAGTATAATGATATCATGAACCTTTATGTAACATCTAAAAAGACTATTTTTGTCCTGTATTACATTCTACATGTATAAGTACATTTGTAGATCTACTTTACATATTACAATCCATAGTAGAATACTCATTTATATTTATTACTCTTTACGACTTTACCACAAGAATTCCGATTAATATGTTAAATAATGCATTAATAAATATTAAAATAAATCTTGTTATTAACATTTCAATAAATATATGAGTTAATACTTTTTAATGTCTTATATGTACAGTACTATTTTCTCTTCAATTACTGATCCCTATTTACATAAAAAATTTACTTATTTTATAAGTATTTATTTTTAACTAAAATATATGATATGAACTTAATAAAAACAATACTTCAAATAGTCCCTCGCTAGTAGAACAAACAAACCAAACGAACATTTTTTTAACAATTATTAAAAAATGTGCCATGTTTTATAAAATTTACTTTATTGCTTTCTTATAGATAATATAAACTTATCGTTTAGGTTTTGGTTATTTATTATTCCTTTACATTGTAGCAACATTTTTTCATTCTAGTATAGCTCATAATTTTAACTAAAAGAAATTATGTTTACATTTAAAATTGTGTTTGTAACAAAATTTAAACGTGATATATTCTGTTGAGCTTTAAGCAGATGAAACGTAAAGATAAATCTGAGAGATGTGCATTTTACATTGCGTGTGAGGTAACAATAATGTACACTTGTAGGTCGTCACATGTTCAAATTAAATACCTGTAAATAATTGTTTTTTGTGGATTTCTCACTAATTATCTCATGTGCACAATCATTTTATAAACTTATCTTATCACAAAGTAAAATGATGAGATATTTTTTTACTTAGTATATTATATTGTCACCTATTTAACAGACATATATATATACTCTGTTATAATTTTTCGACAAATATCAAACAAAAACGATGTATGAAGAAGGAATTTTAATTTAAATTATTTTTTTTTTTTTTAACAGGCCGTGTTTTATCAAGCCTACACCACACGTTTCAAACATTTAATTCAAACATACATCACTGCTGTTTGATATAATGTTACACAATTTAAACAGAGCTCTTTTAAAAATAAAAAATAATATTACATAGTTGGGTGGATAAAACATAAATAACCATTTTAGAAATATTTTCTATTTCTGTGTTATACTACACAAATATTTGCTATTACAAACCGTTTCTTGTTTATTTTTGTTTTGTATTTCAACGGATAAAAAGTGCTTAGTTTTCATATTATTTAAACGGGAGATTTTTGTTTTGATGGTATTCTCTTTTATCTAATCGATTACCACAAGAGCATGAAGGACAAATGGTGGCAGTTTGGATATTTGTGAATATACGTTTATAAATGTGAACATTGTGATAGTAAAGAATTATACAACCATAAATGTTTCTTAGAGAATCATTTAAAAAAGAGTTAACATTTTATTAAAACATAATTTATATTGCAGGCAGGACTGTTTATGAAAACGAGTATAATACTATGATATACATTTTATGACTCAAACACTGTACCTTGTATTCCACAGTGTAAAGCCATATGAATTTAGCCGAGTAGGAAATATATTAAAAGCAAGCTTTCATGTATTACTAATGCATGTTTGGAATACAGTTTTGTTACATGAAGCCTTTAAAATGTCAATGAAAGCAAGCGCTTCTGTAATAACATGCTTTCCCTTACGCACTACTTAAATATGAAAAACTCAAAGAAATTGTTTTCAGCAGCCCCTCTTTCATACATCTGTTGAGTCTGTACTTGGAAAAGCGTTTACATGTAAATAACAGTTTATATACACCTAATCTATATAAATATAAAAGTTAAAACTACAAAAGGCTAAAATAAATCGTTTAATTACTTGGCTTAATATCCTATGATTAAATAGTTCCCATACGAATGTAAAGTAACATTAATAAATCATTTTGAATTAATGTATTTATTTATTTATGTTTTTACTGTTTATTTTCCACGTTTCTGTTGTTAGTTTTGAGAAACTTCAAATTTTAAAAAGACATGTCCCCGACCTAATAATTTAATTAAAACTTAATAACACCACTAGTGAATAGTACTATAAAAAAAACAGTCGTGAGTACTCTTCGAAAAACAGTGGTACCATTAAAATTTTTAAATATAAAATTTAACCACCCACACATTTGTGCCAGTAATTCAATATCATTAATATACAAAATGTGAAGTAAATTTACCATCCGTTAAATCCTATATAAATGTGCTTCTTCCAATGGCACTTAAATTCTATTTAGTGAGCTAGTGATTAACCTTGTTTTATTAATGGAAATATACGACTAGATCTAGTTATTTTTAACTTAACTATTTGCACTATCAAAAATAAATTATAGTAAATGCATAATAATTAAATTCATATTATATATTATTGCAGATTTCCATTATTTACAAAACACGTACCGTAGTAATATTATGTAGCATTATGTAATATAATGTATAACATTAATTCAGTAAAATTATCGTAAAGAAGAGGGCTAAAATGATCAACACCACGACATATGTATTTAAAGAATCATATAAAATAACATATAAAAAAAGTCAATATACTTATATCGACTCTTTTTATATGATATTATGATGCTCTATCTACAAACATCTTATTGAAAGTTATTAATTTATGATATCCCATGAAATGTTGTTTATTAAAATAAGGGAGGTAAGTAGAAACAAATGGTTTAATTTTGTTGCTAAAATTTAAACTACAATCACATTTGTACAGTCATGGGCCATTAAATTCTATATAACAATCAATTTATACAAGTTTTTTACTACCTAATTACCAAATTGTTGGGAAAGGCCAGTCATAAATCAACTTTCAAAGTGACAAATCTTTCAGCATTTATGGTGGAACAAATCTTTCAATCCAGTGTTAAGATGGATGATGTGAAGAGTATTCTCCTAGGGGAACAAGATGATGAATTTCTTCAACAAATATCCTATTAAGTTAAGGATTATGTAACATTCATAGATACAAGTTATGTAAAATAGTTCATACAATATTGGCATGCCTTTTTATAATTCAGTATTATTTTTAAGTTCTATAAGCTTTGTGAAGTTATTTTAGTCTATAATTGAAAAATACAGAAAATTGTACTAAGTAAGTTAAATTGTTTTAACTGATCAATTTTAAGCTACATTGAGGTATGGTAGCTCAGAAGCTGATTATTTTAGCAAAGACCAACACTACGTGCTTCAAATTCCACGTAGGTACCTTAGCTTAGCCTCTGTCTCATAGCTTAGGTCCCTGGCTAATGGACTATTAAAATATAGTCCTTTGTGAGGAACAGTCAAACTCAAATAGTAATCAGACTACATAATCATCCTTTAACAATATAACCATTCATTTTTGCCTTAAAAGACGCACAAAGTTGTGTCGGCGTCTCATGTGAAAGAGCTACAGAATAAATTGTTCAAAGGTCGAATAATCAACTGAGCTAACGGTCGGTAATGCCCTTTGATGAGTAAAGCTGTAGGCCCAGGTGATCTGGCAAGAGGAGTAAAAAAGTGCCTGAAAAACTACGATGAGTTGAAGTCATGTTTATGTACTTAAGATCCTCATATATAAAAACAGTGTGGTTTATAAGCTTATCTAGATTTTTATAAATCAATAACATGACTTCTAGTTAAAATATTATGTAGACAACTAACAAGCCCTTGTCATTTATTTTCATTTACGAACGAAGCATTATTTTTTTTAATTACTCATTTAAAATTTATTTGGCAAAGAAATAAATTATCACAAATCAATTATATAAGTAAGGGAAAAATTACTTAGCGATTAGGATGAACTAAAATTTACGAATGAAATTCTATCACTTATTAAAGGCATTTCGAAAATTTCCTGATTACTAAAAAATTCGTTTTTTATCGATTACATAATTGAAATGAATGGTATTTTACAGCAATAAATTATTTATAATGTATCTGGTTCACTTTTAAAAAGTGGCCTCTGTATTTTGGCTGCCAGGAACACATTTTTTTTTTTTATTCAAGATAAATAATAATAAACGACAAAAGAATAACCCTAATTAGTAATGAGACTACTCAAGTAATTGACACCCATGTAATCATTCATATGCTCCTTAAATACACGACAAAGTGCGAGGTCGTCACATATCTGACCTATTTGAACAACCATAGTACATATTTAACACTACGCAAACCAACAAAACTAACAATAAGTATATTAATATTTAAAATATACATAAATTGGTATTTTGTAAGTAAGTAAATGTCTAGATCTATATAAAATCGAATTCAATTTAGATTCAGACAATATTGGTGATAATGCTTCACCTTGATTTATTTACCATATAAAGTTGGACTCTCCCTTCACGTAGGGATGCGTGACAAACATCCAGTCACTGAATACTCTGGGAGATAGATGAGTCGAGCAGATTGTGTCCGGGGATGTATCACCCTGTCTTTTCGTCTTACACACTCATAAGGTCCAGTGGGAAGACAGAAACAGATATTGTGGTCAAAAGGAGCCTAACGCACTTTTACCACAGACATATTATAATACATAAAATGACGTTGCAGTTTTTATTTGTAGATCGTTTCGTAAAACTTAAAATGTCATTTGTAAGTTGAAGACCTGTTCTTGGGAAAATGTTGGTTACAGTTTAATTTTTTATTTTATAAATAAGTTACTTGCTTGAGAGGAAAAAATGTTAGGATGGCAATTAGGTTTACCATCTCCTTTTTTTTTATTAATGTTTATACTAAGCTTTAGTTAAAAGGTTTTTCTACGATTTTCTTGGTTAAGTAATCCATTCAATCAGAATTTAAATTTTGTCTGCATCTATCGATTCTAAGAGTATTTAAGTGGAGAATACACTTTAAAAGTATGTTAAACTCATAGTGGGAAGTTATCTTTAAGAAACTCTTACGTAAAATTTTATGTAACTCTTACGTAAACCTTCAAGTAACTGTTACATAAACATTCAAGTAACTGTTATGTAAATCTTTAAGTAACTCTTACATAAACCTTCAAGTAACTGTTACGTAAACCTTTAAGTAACTGTTACGTAAACCTTTATGTAACTGTTACGTAAACCTTCAAGTAACTGTTACGTAAATCTTTAAGTAATTCTTACGTAAACCTTCAAGTAACTGTTACGTAAATCCTTAAGTAACTCTTACGTAAACCTTCAAGTAACTGTTACGTAAACCTTTAAGTAACTGTTACATAAACCTTTATGTAACTGTTACGTAAACCTTCAAGTAACTGTTACGTAAACCTACAAGTAACTGTTACGTAAATTTTTAAGTAACTCTTACGTAAACCTTCAAGTAACTGTTACGTAAACCTTTAAGTAACTGTTACGTAAACCTTTCAGTAACTGTTACATAAACCTTCATGTAACTGTTATGTAAATCTTTAAGTAACTGTTACGTAAACCTTCAATTACCTGTTACAAAAACCCATAAGAAACTGTTACTTAAACCTTTAAGTAACTTTTACTTAAATTAAGTAGTTACATTCAAAAAACTACAAAATGCTGTTTAATTTCTCATTGAGTTAGTTACAGCAATGGTGATAATATCTTTCATACTTAGAGAACATACATTTCACCAGAATAATTTGTTCTTTGCGTCTTTTTTTTACTAAAGTAAAGAGCTAAATTTGTGAACTTACACGTTTGTTGTTTGAACTTACACGTAGTTGTGACACTAAACAAATTGTTAATTTAATATAAATGTACAAATTTTTCTTTCAAGACATGTGGATCGGAAAATCGATGTTCTTATTATAACTGTCGAAACAAGCAGAAAAATAAGATATTTAACGTGCATTGTTGAAATGCATAACATGGGAAATAGCCTCAGTTTCCTTGAAGAAAAATAAGCAGATCGTAATTTGGGAAAACATGGCACTGGTGAAGCTAAACAATAGCGAGGTGGCCTCATGGAATATGCAGGACCTTTCCATTACTTTATGTGTTTTATTTTTTTACGGAGGGGGTAATATTCTGGTACTTACGCTAGTTTTAACGATTTTTCATGTAGGATCAAACTAGCGGTTTTTCATATGTAAAATCTATCATAATATGTAAATGTATGCAACTGTTTAATAGAATACCTAACATTTTTAATAAATGGGTGTCATTAGACACTATTTTATAAAGATAATATTAATATTAAATAAAGCTAATATTTATTAGTTAAAAACTATATTTTTTGCGTTTGTAAAGTATTTCATCATAAAGTAAAGTACTTCATTAATAATAGCTTTTTTGGATGGAAATCAATTCCTTTGGAAAATATTTCTAATGGTATTAAAAGTAAAGAACGATACACTTCGTATGAAATAACAAAAGTTTATGAGTTACCCACGTCAAGAGATATATTTTATATGCACTAACATAAATTTAATATGTCTCAACAAAGAGTAGTGGCAGTGGACCACCCATCTGTAATAATATGGTAATTTTATTGGTGTTTTAGTATATTCTTTTGGGTGAAAAATTAAATATTCCCATATAATCATTGATTTGAAAAATGTATATGATTTTTTTATTGCTTTTTATAGATCCGGTGGGGCAATAGATAGTTTTTAGAGTTTTCTTGGTGAAATTTTTTTACTTGCGTATTATTGTTTTTAGTTATGAAAATATCGATTGCAGCATAAAGTAAAATTGTCTTCAGATTTTAAATATTTCTTATCAATTAAATATTTTTGAGAATATTTTAACAACAAAAAAGTTGTCTGTAGTACTAATAGAAGAATTTGGACGTTATTGTAGATTAAGTGCAGAAAAAAAATACCAATTTGTAAATGTATTGTAAGTTAACGAGGAAGAGCTAGTAAAACCGCTCTAAATAAATACATTACCTCGATTGGAGGTAGCAGCAAGTACTGTTTGCTGAGGATAACGTGTACAGTTTGTTATTTGCTGACCAACCGGGAAATCATTCTGAAAAATGTTTTTAATATCTTTATCTAATGAGCTCAGTGGTCAGTTTCAAAACGTTTAAAACATATATTTTACTTGAGAGTTTAGATGTATGTTTTATTTAGCTATACTAAATTTTATTTATCGCTCAATTACCTTACTGTTAAATAAAATGTTTTTTGTTATTAAAAATTTTAGATGAAAAATAGAATGAAACAATATTTTGTAATGTTACAGATTTACCCTGTTACTACTGTAGTAGTTACTTATTGTATTTGCCACATATGAGACAGTTCTGGAATGTGTTAGGTACGGCCTAACCTATACGATATATTCGATAACATGTTACAACATATTGGATTTATCAACCATCGAAAACGGTTTTATTTTAGTAAATGTGCAGGCTCATAAATTGACGTCTAACATACGTAGAATATATTGTATCTACCTAATTAAAAACAAAACTGTAATTAATAACACAGATATATGAATGTAAACTACAAATGTTATTGTGATGTTATTTCATAGGTAAACGTAATAACAAAAAGGACTTCATTGTATATGATTTATACTATCATAAATCCCTAATTGGATAAATAAATATGAAAATATATACAAAATATCAGTATCACTATAAATGTAACCTTACAAATATATGAGACGAAGCAATGGTGACTTCTGTCTGTCGTAACACTACATTTGTTATTGAAACTGCCTCGTTGATTTATATTATTTATATGCCTATTAAAACTATTATAGGTCTATTATTGTAACTTATTTTAGATCTTAATTAAGAATAGTAAAAAATACACTGTAATATTGCAGTGTTTATAACTAGTATTGTACACTAAATGTTAAAATTAAAATTATTATTGATAATAAATGATATTATTTACAAACGGTGTGTTTTAACGTTTTTGGGTAAAATTTTTAGTTTTATTAGACTTTAAAATTTTTAGACAGATGCCATTTTGAAACTGATAATCTTGGACATGCAGCCTTTTTACATGAAGTGTGTCTTTTTAGGATCAACTTTCACATCAAAATCAGTATTGTATGTCAAACGGTTCTTGAGATTTTCAAATTTTTGTAAAAAAATTCTTACAGACACACAGACAGATAACGAACCGAGAAAGGACACGTTATATGACATTATTTGCTTGTATTGGCCTGACAAACAATCCTCTAATATATGCGACAGTCGAAGCTAGGCACCCTGTTTATTGCAAAGTAGCTGTTGTTTGTGTTAGATATTGTCATTTACAGTACGTGTTTACTTAATTAGAATTAAAAATCTCTTTGGTGGTCAATGAGCAGAATCACTAAAACAATTGATTATAGTGTAAAACATTTTAACGAAATGCTTTAATGGATATGCTTTAATATCTCCAAAAATACCTATTAAATAATGTATGTATGATTATGTTAAGGAAAATTTATCGCTCAGATAAAGCACTTTAATTTGATTCTGTATAACGCCGTTTTAATTAAGAGTTTTTTGTTTTTTTTTTTTTGTCAAAATATACAGAGAGGTTACAAAGTCACTTCCTTCCTTTTTTCCTACAATTTACATTTTTAAATATTTAAAAGTAATGACCATTTATTAGGTAGGTAGATGTTCTAACTTTATAACTATTATGAAATCCCAAGACATAGGAATCAACTTCCGACTTCTTTATAAAACTTCTACAGTCATCATAAAATAATAATTCGACTTTTCAATTTCGAATTCGCCGTTGTTTTCATGGTGAAAAGTTTAGATAATTAAGTGTTAGGCTTGCAATTTGGCTAAAAATCATACCAAGTCTACGTGGTTCGGATTCCATGTAAAGCGGTAGTTCCTGTCCACTAGGATATTAATAAATAGCTCTTTCTGAATAACAGTCAAACTTAGTTAGTAACAAAGACTACACTCGGCAATCGGTGTCTTACTAATGAATATTGAATATTATTTAACATATCACGACAATATTTCATAAATAACTAAAATTAACGTTAAATATTACAAATACGAGTATATACTAAATGATCTGAATAATACCAATTTTATAAGCACATAACATTACAAGATACAATTTTGCTTTATTGTTTTTATTTTTTATTGAGTTGCATCACTGTTCTATATTATATTCATCCCTAAAGTATATAGTTTTAAAACATATTTTTTGTCCAATCTATAATCCAAAGTAATATAGTTTTTCAAATGTATGTTTGTAGCCCTCGGGTTTGTTGGTGTTAACAATAAATCACAAATCACGCTATCTGTTATGAGGGCCAATCTGTAAGTCATACATTCTACCTCGGTAACAAATCACCATTGTTTGTTTCATATCCACTCGAATATTTCGGATTAATAACTACCGATATAACGACAATTCGACTGTCGATTATACCGTAGAAATCACAGTCTGATAGATGTATGGAATACTTTATACTAGTGATATTTTATATTTAGATCAAATTTAATCTCTTTACCATTTTCTAACTGCTAGCTTTTGCTTTACTACTGGGTTTTAAACCAAACATATTAGGTTAGTTGCTACTAAATTAGTTGGAAAAGCGTTAAATAAAAAAAAAACTACTTATACAGTCAATATTATACATAATTAAGCAGTCTAAAATTTGTTTTTTTATGCATAATTGTTTTATTTTTCTACACATCGAACACTTACTTTGTTAAAAATGACTCATTATATTACGTTGCACCAGCCTACACTTCTCATTCGTATGGCGAATGGTAAAAAGAGGCTCTGATAGGTTAATATAGGGATATTTAATATGTACCTAATTTTAGGCTTTTGTGGTAAAATGTTTTAAAACAGGTTTCTAGTAAACATCTCGAGGCCATATAAAATATTTGTGCAAACCGTAATGGAGCAATGCTATACTGTTTTTGAAAATCTGTAATAAGTCAGTAAATCATACTTGGCTTTTATATTTTATGTTTTTATTTTGTTATTATAAATTAAGTATAGCTATTAATTATAATAAATAGTACACTTGAATTATCCCATTGACTATATATTTTTATGAATTATTTAAAAACGTGTTTCTAGTATGGAAATATAATGTCTATACTTTTTACATGTTTCTACACTCAAATAATTCTCAATTCCTTGTCAAATAATAGTCTGTATGTAACAGTACATTTGTTATTGTAACTGTTTTCTCATTTATATTTCACTGCGTTATATTTTATAAATTAGTTAAAATTATATTTTTTACATTTTACAAAGGACGTTTTGATCCTACTGGTTTAAAAGTTAGCTTTAATATTATTATTAAATATGTCATTTTTTGCACGTTCTTTTGATAATTGTGTTTAGAAATGTGTTAAACACAGTTTAGTAAACAAAGTTAATATCTGTTCTAACTAGGATAAAAATGCATTAAACTTGTAACAAAATTTTAAAATGCATATGTTATATTTTAAAAACCATCGAAGAAAAAAGTGGTATGATTATACTTTTTATATGCCTCTTAGTTTCTTAGTAAACAACCTTCAAACTAGGGTGCACATAATTTCTGCACCGACAGTAAGTATAACGTTAAAATACAGTTTTATTTAATTGGTACGTAAAGAAATCTTCTATCCTGCTAAAACACAATTAGTCTCAAAGTGAAAAACAGCCTGGACACTAATAATCATCTACTGACGCTGCGACAGCCTCGGGTGAAACACTAATTAATTTCATTCCAGTTTTACACACAATCTGCTCAAATATCAAACATTAAACATTGTTATGTATGTTTGAATTTCTGCCTTACAGCAGGTAACTAAATATTCCTCGGTCCTACATACTTGGAATACACTAATTGTATATGAATATTTAGTGTCAAATATCAACCTAAATTTACAATGCAACGTTATCGAATATAATATTATAAGTTTATTTGAAATACTGAACAATATTTCATCTTATAAGTGACTAAGGTATGTAGCCGAATAGTTTCTTATATTTTTTTTAGATATTCCACATTTATTTATTTTAGTCGAAATGAAATCAATAAGAAAATCCATTCAAACTAATTGAAAAAAAACACTGTTTAAACATAACGTCTCACCTATTTTAAACTGTTCCAGTGTTCCTGTTCTCCCCAAAGATATTAACATAATAATAACTTCGATCTTAGAATTATGTTTTAACTATTATATTTTACAAATATTTTCATGAAAGACGATTTAATTTAGTTTAATTTAAACTAAACATGTGTCAGTGATCCAATAATGCAGATCGTTTTCACTCAAATGACTTATTGGAAACGCGCGACTGTTGTAAGGTTCCTTAAGAAACTAAATCAGTTTAGCTATAACTATTATATTCGTTAATAGCTATAGCTATTATATTCGTTAATAGCTATAACTATTATATTCGTTAATAGCTATAACTATTATATTCGTTAATAGCTATAACTGTTATATTCGTTAATAGCTATAAACGCACCGTATTTTGTCGATTACTACACATCAATCGTACTGAAGAATATTTAGTTGGAATCCTACTGAAATGTGAGGTTATGAGAAAGTTTAGAAATAGAGAAATCAAGTACATTACGACTCAACTAAAATCAGTTAGTAAATATGGGGCTTTCATTACACCTCCATATATATTGAAAATGGAGGAAATTTGTGAAATTGTTTCAGAAATTTATTTAAATTTGATAAAAATACCATCGATTTAAATCACCATTGATATATACTATGATACATGCATACAAAACTGTCAATCTCAAACAAAATTATAAGTTCATTAATATTATTGTGGAGGATATATTTTGTATATACATACTAAAATAAATTGAAACATAACATTGAAAACATCTTAATAAAATAAAATTTAAAGTATCCAATCAACAATCAGTAACCATTCAACACCTGCTTCTCCGATTGAACGAAGACAAGCTAAGCCCCGCTGAAAAGAACACAATGGTCAGTCATTTATTATGTGATCCATAGTTTGAACTTCGACTACGCAATCACATGACTGATCATTTGTCATTCCCCGCTTAAATTTCCAGCAGTTGCATCTTCCCACGTCCGTGCGAAAACAACTCAACACAGACTTAAGAGGAAGGTTCATTCCACCAATGACGACCGTAGGGTATAATGACAGAAACTTGTTTTGACGGTCAAGTATCTCAAGTTGACGCCCAGTTAATTATTGTCAACAATTCGTCTGATATTATCTTTGGGAGTTAGTCGAAGAAGTGATTTTCTAGATTTACGTCGCCCTGCACGTTGGTGGGATATCTTGAAAAACGGGGAGATTTTCAGTATATATGATCTTTTTAAACTCTCATAGAAATTCCTCTTTGCGTCTTAAATACGAAGGAGGGGCTATGTTGCACAGCATTATGGGGTTGCGATGAGAGAGCTGCTGATAGCCCTTGTCACCCAATTTAGTTGTATACCAACCTCTCGTACGTGTGTACTGTTAAGCCACACGAGAGCACATTATTCAACAGTGGAGTAAAGCAGATACAAAATTGTAGTCGCAGAACATCCCCGCGACTATCCAGTAAGTTGCTGAATATATATTCGGTTCAACTATAATGTAGCAAACGTCAGTACTAAAGTATGTAGATAAAGGCTGTTTCTGAAGAATGAATTGTTTTGTCTGACTATAAACCGACATCATTATACATAATTTGTTTTATACACACAATTATATTTTTGTGTGATTAACAAAATTACAACTGTGAATAATGAACTCAGTATTTCAGTTGTATCAACTTCGTACTTGTTAAAAAAATATAATGTATTTAAACGTTTGTACAGAATTGTATACATTTACTTAAGAATAGTACATGGGTGTTGTACACTGTTTAATACTATCGTGTTTATTGCTGACACGTTTCTGAAATACGTAATTTATTATGCGATTAATATATGTATTTGATGGAACATTTTATAAGATACTTGTATACAACATATTAGAGTTAAAAAATGCATATTTGATTTTTCTAATTTAATATTGAAACTGTTTGCCTGATGGTAACTATTTATTTTCGCGTATACAACTGATAACTGTTTTTAGCTTCCATTAAACTTACATAAGTGTGAATTTACGAAACGTAGCTGACTGCTAAATGTATAACTGTTCAATAAAGCTAGCATCAAACGCCAATGGAGGTCCATCAAACGCCACACTATAAATGAGGAACCAGATTTTACTCATGTTGCCAGTATCAGCAAACATTGCTGAGTACTTCGATTACTTAGTTTCATATAATTACTGTATGTAGGATAATTACTCTATGGCTTGTAGTTACGGGTTCCCATTACCTTCTGAACTCCATCAAATACATAGGCTATACGTAGTTAACTACATTGTGACTAAAACACATTTTATAATAAGTTTATTGAGGAGAAAAACATTGTTTATTAAACCAGTAAAGTCATATATTTGTCACAAGCCATCAATAGAATATTTTGTAATTTTGCCATCTCCAAAAATAAAACTCTTTAGGTTATATTATAACAAATAATTCCTCACCCAAATTAATAATTAAATGAGTCGTAATTCAAAATATCACTGTGTGAAAGAATGTTACATTTTATGAAGTATAGTGGCTTATCCTCTAGAAGGCAAAAGTAATCCATTTTTATAAACGATATTGCTCCCACCTATCCACACACGTACGGTGGTAATAGCCTTCTATTAATTGAATTATAGCCATCTCTCTATGTAGATACGGTGACAATGACTCTCCTACGAATAGGTAGGGTGGGGAGGTCTTTATATTATATAAATGATATTCCAGATCAAAAAGTTACATCCGTATTATGTGACAGTTGTAATTAAATATAATGTAGTAATTTTAAAGTAACGTTTTAATGTATAATCAAAATCTTCAATCAAAATTGAATTACATTTGTATAAAACTATTAAATTGTTCGAAAGTATTTTAAAAACTATATTACCATCCATCTTTATCACCATTCATATCCCTTCCTTGTGATTAAGGCCTATAATAGGTGAGTTGAATACATAGTATCGCACAGTAAATACGCTATACAGGTTAGTAAATACGCCACATCTCTCTTAAAAGGAGATGTGGCTTTTCAGTCATAACTCTACTACAATCTTCTATCTCTAATAAAATATATTTTACATTTGTTTCCAATTTATACAAACTAAACCGTAAAGAGAGTAAAAGTTGATAAAACATCAAACACATAAGTATTTTACAGAGGAGTTCCCATATTAAAACTAGTGTAATTAAATTTATAGACAGATTATATTTATCAAAGGAAATGAAAAATCTACAGACGGTTATTTATATATTTTAAACAAGTCATTTCCATTTGAACTTATCTTACATGTTATCAGTCTTATCTTGAAACATGTAACCAAATATCTTTTCATTTTTAAATATTTTAATCGTAATTAAATATATACAATTAGTAATTGAGTATTAGACTACCCTCTAATTTGTGATTTAAACCATTTCACAGTTTTATATTGCTCTACCAATGGCCAACCTTCAACACACGTCCACAGGACCAAAACACTCCACACTCTAAATGTAGCATAGCTTAAGGATTCATTTATATAATTGAATTTTGGTGTATTATAAAAAGAGAAAAAATACATACCACTTTTTTACGTGTATGGGTTAGTTGGTGGGATAACACCATTGTACGTTTTGAAGTGGGTAGGAGAATCATTGGGGACATATTGGTTTATAATCCTTTAGATTTACATCTTTGAGTTTATATTACAATACAAAATATAATAAATTTCTCTCAAGTGTATATTTAAAAAATATAAAATTGCCAATGTATTACTTTTAATTATGGGTTGAATTGTGTAAATTCCTAGTATTTGTAATGATTAAACTGTACTAATTTGATTTATGATTATTATAAAATATATGAAATTGTTCGCATTAACCACAAAGATAGGTGTCCTATTTAAATAAAGAATCACCAACATAACCAGTTGAGCCTATTTAACCCATCATATTATAATAGTTTAAACTTTGAAATATTTGAAATAACCTAGTCAAGCTAGACAGGTAAGACTTTTGGAAGCCTAGTTAAACCATATTAAATGAAAAATGTCTTTATATGTGAGGTTCAGGACTAATCCTACTTGCCACGTCTCAATCCTAATCCTATGTCACCTAATCCTAACACCTAACCCTAACACCTATACAAGTCATATCAATTAGCAGATTTGTTCAACTTTATATTATATGTACTTATATACATATAACATTTCCAAAATATGACCAAAAAAATGCGAGAAATGTAAAAGGTTCAGTGTTTTAAATTTGTTTAACGTAGTCAAGTTTTAGCTGAGTAGGATTAAATACCAATGTTGGATAGATCCCTTTGCCTTTAAACACACTGAGAAGATAAAATTACCACAAATACGCGGTGATTTCGTGTAAGAACCGCTATTGAGGCAGTACCAGGAATGGGTGGAGTGCGGATCCTTGTTCAGGGTGTGAACTTTGTCACAGGACCTTTAAGGGCTGCTATTACTTGCACATACTTAAGGGAAGTTGTTCGACAGGGACGCTTTCCTGCTTATAAGCGAAGTACTAAATTAGAATTTTCACGTTCAAAACATTCACATAAATTTTCTAAATGTCACGTACAAAATACATATAAATAGAATCTAAAAGATACTGTAGTTACAAAAAACTAATATACGGACTCAGTTCATATTTATAGTTTTTTGAGCAGCAAACACCAAATTATAGGTAAAAACTCATTACAATTATTTAGCTGTTTAAAATACAAATTATCAGTATAATTTACATAAATAAAAATCAAACTTCTGCGTGTTTGCGTACTACAAACTCGGAAAGAAGCCAACATTTGACACTTTTACATAACATCGAATTTATATATAAGAGTGTTTTTGTATATATAGTTCCTTAAATTGTAAACGGGAACGGAGAACCACTAGAATTTTCAAACCCACCAACATTTTACAAATCAAAATAAATGTCAGTGTTAAAAGATGCTACAGTGATCAGCTGCCTTATGTCCATATTATAACCAAATCTTATCCTTAAAGTTTATTAATGTGACTAAATTTTTCGTTTATTTATGAAAACAACTGTAAGCTACTTAATTATAGGTAAAATCAAGACTAAGCTACAGCAAAGCGTCGCTGGGTTAAGCTCATTTCTATAAACAGCCTGATATTTTATAAAAGGAATAAATTTTAATTAAATACATACCACACTTATAAATGAAACACAATTTGGGGTTTTCGACAGTATACAATATTTCTATTCTTATATTGTCAAAGTACGTGTTATGCAAGTATAAAATATTTCATGTACACAATTAAACTTAAATGTAAAATTTTGTTACATAAATTAATTAAGTAAGAAGTCAGTTAGTTCTCCATCATATCATCGCAGTAAACTGACTCGGTTAGTCCACTTCGTTCCTGGAATTGACTTTCGTCTAATTGGCACTTAGCTTAAGCCAACACCGGATATCTCTGACGTAACATCACCACTCTAGAATAACATTTATGTCTAACATCGTTTAGTGATGTTGCTTTGAACAAAACTGGCAAATATACATATTACATTTAGAATAAAACTTGTTGATATAAAACTATAAATTCATGTTTCATTCATCGTTCTTAGTTCTCCACATAATATTTCTGGTTTGGTTGTGTTTTAGGATTTTGAATAAAAAAATAAACTAAAGATTACGTAAGCAGTAGGTGATTTAAATTTGGTTATTTCTAAAAAAGAATCGACTCTGTAGTATTGTGAGAATTCATTAGCTTGTCTCACAATAAATATTGTACCCAATGATATTTAATATAATTTAAATTCATTTATAATGTGCACATTATATAAGTATGATTTATTATTACTATGATGACAAAACAAACAATAATCCTATAACTGCAAGAAGTGTTTCTAATTAACAGAAAAACTTATTTAGATAGAAAGATCTAACAAATTAAATGCACGAAAAAGGTAGTTAAATATTGAGCAAAAACAACAAATATAATAAAATTGTGATGGTTCTGAATTTTTATAATAAATCCGAAACCTATTGTTTATGTTTGGTTAGAGTCAACAAAGCAAAAAAATACATACTTAATAATAATACATACAATCCTCTTATTCCATTAAATTTGAGACACCAACACAACTTTGTGTTTATTTTCAGGTAAATACTAATGATTAAATGAGTGTGGATGACGTGTACCAACTGAGTTTAACTTATGTTCAGAAAAGACTATTTATTAGTAGCCCCATAGCCAGGGCAAGGGACCTACAGATTTACGTAGAATTCCAACAACGTAGTATTGATCTGACTTTTAAATAATTGACAAGCCTGATACTCAACTCTACCACTCTGGACAATAATTAACTATTAATTCAAAAATATTTTATGTTAAGTGATTGAGATCTATAAATAAATAAAGAAATAAATCTCTTATACAAGGAGTAGTATGGTATCAGGCAAAAAAAATAAATAAATAAAAACATAACTAAAGGAGTAAAAGTTCTATAGAATATTGTTGGTACAATTGATGAAGGGAACAAGTCGTGGTTATCATGCAAAGCTGTTGCCTAAAGTAGTGGGATATTACTAAATGGTTCTTTCTAAGAAACAGTCATCCTTAGTTAGTTAGAATGACTACAATTATTTACCCCTCATGTCATACCCCTTCGATCAGCGTCTTAGTAATGATTAATAGTAATAGTCTACTATTTAGTATTATAATTAATTTACTTCAATACATTTATATTAAATGAAGCAGGCTAGTGAAATACTAAAAAATAAATAAAAAAAACTTAGTGTCCCAAAACGAAAAAATAAATAAAACTATCTCAACTTCCGAGAAGAAAAATACCTCAATAAACAGTTCATAACGTGGGAGAACATGGACCCGCTGGAGGCTAAACACCCCCGGGGTGACCTCATGGAATATACAAGCTCATGTCGTTATCGTACGTGGTTTTTACGGGCAGCTCTCTCAAGGGTAACAAAAAACTTGTTTTTACAAGTATTTTAAATGTATGGTGTACAATTTAACCATGGTTCTGTTTACACACTTTTTATTATTAAAGCTTTTATTTCTAATGTTTGTTACTTATTTATTTTTAAGACACCGATAATCAAGCATCGATATCGAACGAGTGTGATGATCGTAGCAATCGTTACAGACTAAGGTTATCTAACCTTAGAACTGTCATTAACTTATAGCCTAATGACAGAGTATGTCGTATCATACTAAAGTATGAGAAGGGATATTCTGTTTTGTTGTGGCTTATTTATTTACTGCCATGTAGAACAAAAGTTATCTTTGCTGGATTTTGTGCTAGTTTTTTAATTTAACTTTTGGTTGGCAGCTGTCATATCTGATAGATCACACGTTCAGCTACCAAAATCGTTGTTCGTTTAGCACCACTCAGGGGACACTTTCAGTTAAGTATTGCTGCTGACGTGAACAAAATCATACCCTGATTGTGGAGTCGGAGTTCATACTATGGATCACATAGTTATTGATTACCCATTGCCATTATTTCAGTATATAATGGTATCAATGGTATACCATTATATACTGGTATTATACCATTGATACCATTATTTCAGGGGGATCAGTTGATCTTCATTCAATGGGTGAAGCTGGTGTTCAACGGTTACGTAACCTGGATTCGGTTATGTGACGGGATATCGATATTAAACACTAAGACACAAGTACTTTGTACTTAAACTTTTATAATATTTGGACATTGATTTTTGGGGTGTTTTTTAATTGTTATTAGTTTGGTAGCTGGCTCTAAAAGCATTATAATGTTGAACTAACCACATCAACGATGTCTAAATTAACGACTCATCCATTTAACGCGTAACATAATTCTTAGAAATTCTCCAATTGAATATTATAATAAATATAAAAACATTTCCTTCTTGCTTTATTTAATTTTTAAATGTTGTCCCAATTTACCACAGTTAGACTGCTATTTTTTTTCTTCAAATTTGTAATATATTGTTTTTGTCTGGCCTTTTGAAATTTATAATGTACACTGAAATCACGTAACTTATTAATATAATCATCTGTGCGATTGCAGTTTTTATTTCAATACGTGGTATATTGCTTCCCATTTAAGTCCCCTTCAATGATCCAACAATATAGATATGACACCCAATGGGTCAAGTGTTGAAGGGTAGTTGTGCTTCACACTACCTAGGGGGGGGGGGTAATACCTATCAGTACTTACACTAATGGTCGTGTGAAACTTACCCAGCTCAATCTCGCATGTAACTAATAGCCATTCATTGGCGGAATAATATGGTTTATAAACAGACGCATTTCAATGTATGATTCTAAAATAAAAAATTATATATCATGAATCATTTTTAACTTGAAGTGAAGGGATCTATTTTATTCTTGCGATGACTAATGACTTGAGGACTTTTAACGCGGCCAATACTTACTGTAACGAGTAATATTATTCATAAACATTTGGAAATGTTAATAAAAATGATCGTTCAATCACTGACTATAAAATAATTTTATTGTTTATAGTTAATGACAAAGCGTTTAAGAAAGTCTGTGATTCTTCTAAAAAATATATTCCTATGGGTATAATATGTCTTTCTTATGTTGAGTGTAAAGTAAATGTTAAAAATCATATTCATTCATTATTCATCTCTAAGACGCCGATCGTAGAGATATGGGCGAATATGAGGCATGAATGAGTGTAGATGAACGAGTGTCATTGTTACTATCTGAGTTCGACTTATCTCAGAAAGGACTATTTATTAATAGCCCAATAGCCAGGGCAACTATGGGACTTACAGCTTTACGTGGAATCTGAACCACGTAGTGTTGGTCTGATTTTCAGCTAACTGACAAGTTTGACACTTAGTTCTCTTCTCTACACAACACCCGAACCTTGACTACCATTCAACACGGACACTCCAGATTTCTCTAGTAGTGTCTATATGGATGACAACCACTGAGCGGACGCCGTGTCGGTATTAAGAGAACCGAGCATGGAACATATCGCCTACAATCTCCCAAACAATTGTCTTTATGAGTTTTGTTTAATTAATAAATAAAATTGAATTTCAAATACACACAGAGATATGGATAAAAAACATTTTAGGACCACTGGTATATTTATAAGAATTTTTCTTTTTTTTATTTTGACCCAAGAAACTATATTGATGTTGGAGAACTTAGGGACACTGAAGAACAAGGAATAACATAATATATTAAATTTATCATTTTATTGTTTTTAAAATTTAAGTTAATTATAATACTTTTTAGAAATAATAAAATAATTCCACTTAATTTGGACAGTAGACGATAAGTAAAAAACCTGACCTTAGAAACGAAAAACAAATATTCTTATAAAAATATCTGAAGTATTGAGTAAAAAACAATTTGTAAAATCACGAAAAACGTGGGCAGCAATGTTAATTGTTGTGTGATTGAGATGTATATTTTTCACCTGTGTTCTTTTTTACACACCCTATTAAATTAGGGTAACTGTAAAAGACTTTAAATTTACATTTTTTTAGGTTTAATGTCTCCTCGACCCCACCTCTATTTTCGAGAAAGAAAATATTTTGAACAGAATAGTTCTTAATAAAAATATGAAATAGTCCATAGAAAATTAATGTGTTTAAAATTGTCATGAAACAAATGTGACTTTTATAGACACCCTGTGTACTATCATATAAGAGGTGATAGCAAGGCAGGACTGTGAATGGGTGGAGTGTGGAGTCATGTTCAGGGTGAACTTTGTCACTCACGCCCTTAAAGACTGCACTTACATTTAGATACTTCGAACAACAGTTTTATAGACACCCTGTGTACTATCATGTAAGAGGTGATAGCAAGGCAGGACTGTGAATGGGTGGAGTGTGGAGTCATGTTTAGGGTGAACTTTGTCACTCACGTCCTTAAAGACTGCACTTACATTTAAATACTTCGAACAACAGTTTTATAGACACCCTGTGTACTATCATATAAGAGGTGATAGCAAGGCAGGACTGTGAATGGGTGGAGTGTGGAATCATGTTCAGAGTGAACTTTGTCACTCACGCCCTTAAAGACTGCACTTACATTTACATACTTCGAACAACAGTTTTATAGACACCCTGTGTACTATCATAATAGGTGATAGCAAGGCAGGACTGTGAATGGGTGGAGTGTGGAGTCATGTTCAGGGTGAACTTTGTTACTCACGTCCTTAAAGACTGCACTTACATTTACATACTTCGAACAACACTTTTATAGACACCCTGTGTACTATCATATAAGAGGTGATAGCAAGGCAGGACTGTGAATGGGTGGAGTGTGGAGTCATGTTCAGGGTGAACTTTGTTACTCACGTCCTTAAAGACTGCACTTACATTTACATACTTCGAACAACACTTTTATAGACACCCTGTGTACTATCATATAAGAGGTGATAGCAAGGCAGGACTGTGAATGGGTGGAGTGTGGAGTCATGTTCAGGGTGAACTTTGTTACTCACGTCCTTAAAGACTGCACTTACATTTACATACTTCGAACAACAGTTTTATAGACACCCTGTGTACTATCATATAAGAGGTGATAGCAAGGCAGGACTGTGAATGGGTGGAATGTGGAGTCATGTTCAGGGTGAACTTTGTTACTCACGTCCCTAAAGACTGCACTTACATTTACATACTTCGAACAACACTTTTATAGACACCCTGTGTACTATCATATAAGAGGTGATAGCAAGGCAGGACTGTGAATGGGTGGAGTGTGGTGTCATGTTCAGGGTGAACTTTGTCACTCACGTCCTTAAAGACTGCACTTACATTTACATACTTCGAACAACAGTTTTATAGACACCCTGTGTACTATCATATAAGAGGTGATAGCAAGGCAGGACTTTGAATGGGTGGAGTGTGGAGTCATGTTCAGGGTGAACTTTGTCACTCACGTCCTTAAAGACTGCAACAGTTTTACTGAAACTTCCGTTAGAGAGTGGGTGGGTGGATCGGTTAATACCATTGAACGTGTGTAGTGTATGGTAGAAGGGCCAATACCAAGGCTAGTAAAGAAGAGGTTAGCAAAGTTGAATTTTAAGCCGCACAACACAATATTTGTGTCGTCAACGCAAGACCCTCGACTTTTCTAGCTTTGGGCCAATACCACTGAACGTGTATGAGTGGGTGGGTGGACAAATAAATCTTTACGTGTGAGGGTGAGTGGGTGGGCTGATACCACCGAGAGTATATAGAAAGGTGGGTGTGCCAATATCACTGTACTTGCAGGGGTGTCAATACCACTATACGTGTAAGAGTGGGCGGGTGTAAGAAATTTAATTGGTTTTAATATATTTATACTTAATTATATTTGTCAATATAAATATTATATATATATATATCAATATATCTAAAATAATTTTATTATTAATAAGTTCACTCCACTTTACACTCATTTTGTAAATTTAATATTTCATGAACAAGTGTTTTATGCTAATATATACACCAAGGAAATACATAAATTCGCAAAAACGCAAATAAAATTAAAGAATGAAGATCAGTATTACAGCAAGCCAAACAAACCAGAAACCACTAGAGCTAATAGCATTCTCTACAAAAAGTACATTGTTCAAAATAACTTTACCACAACAAAGACAACCACAAAGCATTTTTATATCGTGGCTGTATCAGAACAGTGGTGAGAAAGTTGTGCAATGAAAAAAGTTTCATATACTTTTATGCAGTTTTACCTGTGGCTTTAATTATATTTTAAAACACTTTATATTTTTCTTGTAATTTTAATACGATAAAGTGCAGAATTTCATTTAATTATTAGGTAATTTAAATCTTTCATGGATATTGTTATGTCAGGGTGGAAACGGCTCAATGTTTTAAACATATTGAGGGTGGAAACGGCTCAATAATTTTAAAACATATAGAACACTTTAAAAAACCAACTACGGACATCTCCAATTTTACTATAAATTTACATTTTGAAACGGCTTACTTACTAGATAATATGCCTTAAAACAATGGGTTCAAAAATGACCCACCCGCCTCCCATACATGTACAGAGATACTGACACACCCGCCCACCCCTACACGTACAGAGGTACTGACACACCTGCCCACCCATACACGTACAGCGATATTGGTGGGTCAATATCTCTGTACTCGTATGGCGGGCGGGTGGATCAATACCACTGTACGTGTATGGGTGGGCGGGTGGGTCAATACCACTGTACGTGTATGGGTGGGAGGGTGGGTCAATATCTCTGTACTCGTATGGCGGGCGGGTGGATCAATACCACTGTACTTGTATGGGTGGGCGGGTGGGTCAATACCACTGTACGTGTATGGGTGGGAGGGTGGGTCAATATCTCTGTACTCGTATGGGCGGGCGGGTGGGTCAATATCTCTGTACTCGTATGGGTGGGCGGGTGGGTCAATTCCTCTGTACGTGTATGGGTGGGCGAGTGGGTCAATTCCTCTGTACGTGTATGGACGGGCGGGTGGGTCAATATCTCTGTACTCGTATGGGTGGGCGGGTGGGTCAATTCCTCTGTACGTGTATGGGTGGGCGAGTGGGTCAATTCCTCTGTACGTGTATGTGTGGGCGGGTGGGTCAATGCCAATGTACGTGTATGTGTGGGCGGGTGGGTCAATGCCAATGTACGTTTATGGTACATTGTTGCAGGATATGTTCAAATAGTATAGATATTGATCTATACTCATCAGGGCATTTTAAGTAAGGTTGTTGTCATCAAAATTGTTATCTTTATATGGGTTCGGGGAAGGGAGGGGGAGGAGAAAGTATACATATAGAGCCTTCGAGGAACCTTAAAACTAATAATAATAATGTATTTGAAAATATGCTTAGACAAAAATATTCATAGTGTTATTCAGATATAAGTAATTATTTTAAATACATTGAGTTAA
Organism: Stictocephala bisonia; assembly: GCA_035578905.1. Classification (NCBI taxonomy): domain Eukaryota; kingdom Metazoa; phylum Arthropoda; class Insecta; order Hemiptera; family Membracidae; genus Stictocephala; species Stictocephala bisonia. Next base: position 220,450 of record JAQJVL010001131.1, read on the forward strand.
ATTTAACCAGATGGGAATATTTTTATTCATTGATGAAAAATAAATCAATTAGTTAAGTTGTTATATTAAATTGGTTTTTTCATTATAATTACGTAAAGCTTATTTGAAATTATAATCATCATTGACACAGTACACTTTAAAAAAAATCAGTATTAGGAATGTGACAAGAAGGAAGGTTTAACTCATATTTAAACAATATTCGCAGTATAAATGTATTTTTTAAAAGATATTTTGCAAAGAAATAAATAATTGTAAAATAAAACCAACAAAAAGAAACAGATCATTAATTAAACAATTCTAATAATTATTCAGGTAGTTTAACCCTTATTATTGTGAAACGACTTAGTAAAACTTATTTCATAAATATTTTACAGTTATTTTAATTAGAACTTTATCATTGTGGATTTTGGGGCAATAAGAGTGTGACTGTGCAGATTCCTTACGAGGAAGGTACATTCCACTGATAACGGTCATAGGGTCTGATACCAGAAACGTGATTCAACCATAAAACATATCCCAAGCTAACACGCTCACTGCTTAAAAAATATGTTGTCCTTTAACATATGCTGTAACTACGATATGCTCGTATATAAATAATTTTTGAATAATTTAAAAAAATAGTATTTTATTGGCCTGCCATCGCATGATAAAATAGATAAAAAACTACTCGACAAACATTTAGCACACTATTGGGTGTAACATGTGTTTATTTCTTACCTGTGTTTTTTTAATATTGCTCTTCGTCTGCGTTTCTTGCCTGGTTTTATAAGTTGAACTGGTTTAATAACTAACTGTAGCATTATAAAGATAGTTTTTGTTAAAACTGGGTTTCATTTCAATAAACCATCGAAGGATACAGTAAGATAAATTTGACTTTTGAAAACAAATGTTTTCTATCTTATCTACTTACACAACAGTATATATATTCCTGCTCGGCGCAGGCTGCTATGTCGGAACGGTTTTTAAGAAAACTATGTTACTTGGCTGCTACTTGTCACGGGTAACACCAGTAAACCATCTTTTACTTGTTCCATCATAAGGAAATATAAAGGAGTTTATTTTATGATAAGAGTTATTCTGACCTGAACGTTTGTTAATTTATGTTACTATACAACAAATTATTTTATAATAAAGATTTATATGGATAAAATTGTTTAGATTTACAAGGTTTTAAGAGGTATAAAACTCTTATCGTCTTCAAGGACTACTTATTATCTTATCTTACAAATAAGAATATTATAGTTGTATTGTTTCTATAAAAGTGGAATGTATGAGCATAATAATTATGAAACATTTGGTTAAAGTATTTCGTGCAGATCAGCTGTATACCTTTAAACATAGATTTAAGAGTAAGTATGACTTTATGTTCTACGCACTTATTAAAAGGTTGGAGATATTTTAAAAGGTAGAAAGTATTTTAATAGCTAACTAAAAGAAATACTTTATAAACACATCTTTTTAAGTGTTAATTTAATCTAATTGTGTGTCCAAATCAAAATATTAGAAATATAAATTTATTTCATAAAACAACTTAACGATGGTATTTAGAACAGACTTAGAAATAAATAGTCTTTTTGTTATTTAAGTTATTCAATTTTATTGTAAATACGAACGGGAGTGTACGGAAAGTGTCAAATATTACATTGGTGTTAAATATGAAACGTTATTATGATTTAGCCCCTGTTACATCTCAGTGTCTGAGTGCATCGTAGCGCCAGTAATTATAAAGTTAGGGTGTAGTGCAGTATTACACTAAGTGCATCAACACATAAACTACCAATGGTGGTTTTTATTAATACACATATGTTTTAATTATTCTAACAACATACACACAAAAAATCAAATATAATTATTACGATAAATAGACGTATATAAATATATGTATTGATGAATAATATTTTACTTGTATAGTGGTTATATTTGAAACCGGAAAATTTACGATCTTATGTAAATAATGTCTGCTTTTCGTTATTCTTAGTACATATTTCAAACGTAATTCTGAAGAAAATATTATATTTAGGGGCAATATGTGGTATATTTACACACATCTCAACTGTGTTAATACTCAACCAATACCAGTATATTTGTATGGTCTAAAATATTAATTGATAGAATCTCACAGAAATAACATTTAGGTTACGTACATAAAAACATTACTAATAACTGTTTACAAAGCTTACAATAGGTTTTCATTAAATATATATTCCTATTTCAACATATTTTATTTATGTTTTAGTATTACGAATTTCCCATCTCATAAGTCTCCACTCTATTGTAAACTATTTTGATTAAGGTTAAATTTGAATCTTTTAAATATTACAAATATCCTCTCAATATTAAATTTATTTTTAAAATTATTTAGATTAAAGACAAATTGTCCAAAAATATATATTAGTTGATAAACAACCAGTAGAGTGGCCTATTCTACTACCAAAATTGACTGTCTCACAAGAAAGAATGACACTAAATATTATTCTTGATGATGTTGGGCTTGTTTATAAGTTTTATAACGTAAGAGGGAAATATGTTGGTGTAAGGGATGAGGGCGCTTGGTGGCGGATAGAAACGATCTGTGGTGAGAATGAAATATAGTGCTAAATGTGTGTTTTGACTATTGTAATTTACATTACCGGGGTGGTCCTTGTAACGGTCTATGCCAAGTGAAATGTATTATAAGGATATTCAAGTAAAACCAATATAAATAAATAACAGATTTAGATACTTTAAGTAGAGCGCAAGAGCTACCCTCTTTGTATCAGCTCTGACACAGTTAACCTAAAGGCTAACATTTATCAGATAAATGGGGCCGTTAGTTCCTCAATGATTTTAAACACAACTTGGGGGTTTATGGCAATGATCAATCTTAGTTAACCTAGATTGTTAAAGTTAACCTAAATGTTTGTTTCTTGTCATAAACCATCTTCCTGGAAATCATTACCATTTACTATCATTTTGATAAATACAGATTTTACACCGAAGCTAAAATAAAAAAAAACTTAAAAACTAATTTATTATGAATAAATTATGCCTGAAAAATCAAATTGAAGGATAACAAAAAACTAGATTGAAAGTCAAGAATAGTGGTCCCTTAGTCTATTGTTACATTGTGGTATATCTTGCCGTGACGTGTCACTACTGTGTTTGCTGCTAACGCCTGTAAAATATCAGGCTGGCAATATGAACGCTGTACCTCAATTGCAGCCCGGAGATGACAGGCGTTCTCCATAGTGATGAAATGTGGCTTTAACCAAGATCTAATAATGTTGTTTATCATTGATTAACATGTAAAATATTCTCTATTCTCTAATAATACACTATCTAGAGAATAGAGAATATCTAGAGATCCAAACTCCCGGAGACAAGAATGCCATATGACCTTCTCTTAAAAACACTTTCCAATCTGCCAGTGTGTTCATTGACAAGTTTTTAATTAATAATCCAACTATGTAACGCCCTAATGAAACACAATTCTTAATCTTCAACTCCGTTAGCTAAAAGCATTATTATTCAATGTGATATGCGGATTCAGCTTGTGCGCATTTCAAGGCAAATATGATTGATTGTATGATGAGTTAGATGGCCTGTGTGTACGTGCGTGTGCGTGTAGTCTTGTTTCTAACTGAGTTTCACTTAAATCCGAGACGACCAGTTACTTGTATCCCAAACTACAAATTTACAGCTTTATACGTAGAATCCGAACCACGTAGTATTTGTATGATTTTTTTGTAATTTATAAGCCTGATATTTAGTTCTCTTTGACCTATACGTCTTCCGGACCTTGACTACCATCCAACATGGACGTCTTCTCTAGTAGTGTGCACGCCTGTGGCAACGATTTGAGTGCACGCTGTGTTGGTATTAAGAGAACCTATCACCCAAAAACGTTCGCAACCCTTTTCACAGGTAGATGGGTTAAATCACTCTGCCATTGGTTCCGACAGTACAAATACAATACAGAAATTTGTTATCAGTAAACATTTTTACTAATATTTCTATTCCCATTCCGATCCGGAGAGGAGATAAATGATCTTCGCCAATCAGTATTCAGCAAGGGAGTGGTGCCCAAGGGGCACGTTCGAATCTCATCTCTCAAACAGTCGTAAGGAGTAACATATGGTGATTCCTTTTTGATGTAAGTCGCTTCTACACTTAGAATTCCTTTTACAAAATCTCTAGACGTGATGATTCGTCATTGAAAGACAATGTAGACGTGATATACATTTGTAGATCAGAAACCTTAGGGTTAACGTTGGTATAGAACCTTTTATTTTTATCATAAAAGCATTAGTAGTTAGTACCAAAAGCGAAACTTTCTTATATTTTCTGTAGTTAATGTAAAGAATATTTTATAATCATAACTCCACCCGAATTTCAAACTGAATCAAGAGTGGACCATTTTTCAACTGATCATAGTTTTTTAAAATTAGTTTCAATTTCAGTTCTCATTACTATAAATTATTAAATGATTAAAGCGGTTTCCAAGTAATTTATCTATTAGTAAATTAACATAGAATTTGTTTTTATTTATACGAACCAATTACCGATATTGTAGTTTGTTTTTAAATAAAATAAAATTAAGTTCCTAACATAGGACCGTATAAAGCTACTATAGAAGTTTTAGAGAATGCGCGACCATTTCACACCGGAAAACGAACCGAAAATGGTTCATGTTAAGTCGAGAGACTACGTAGAATGGGTATACATTCACGTCAGCCCCGTCGTCATCACGAAAACAACCAGTTACTTAACTGGTGCCTACTTTACAAAACGAACTTTTATCACATGTATTTTTCAATCACCTCGTATATTCAATAAGTTCATCTCGTAGAATTCACTTATTAAACGTACGAAGCAAAACAAACAGTAATGCACTGTATGAATATATTGTATACTATTAAGCTATAATATATTAACGTCGGGATTGGTAACTTTCACGTAATGATGGCAAATGTCCAACTACCTTTGTCTCCCTCATCTGATACTCCATCATTAACAAATTTCAAAAACAAAGTATGATATTATATTGTTATGTAAACTGATTTATTAACATTTCATCATATAATTGAACATTAAATATTGATAGGAAGTAAATCACATAAATATTTTTGGGATGAAGTGTGCTGTATCCACCCTTTATAAGAGTGTATAAAACCACACAATTAATTCCTTTTTAAGCGAATGAGTATTTATAGAGCTTGAGTATTAGCGTATTAAAACAGTTGCACATAATACGTAAGCTTGATCAATTGTTGATTGTTAACTGTTAAGATTTTCTTCGTCGACATCAAAATGTATTCTCCTCCCATCATTTCCGTCATCCTAAATTCACGATTCACTTATGTACGTCGGTAACAACGTTTTATACAATTAAAGATGTTGTAACAAATTTTGCAATTATATTTATTAATGCTTAAAAAAACCTGTGATTTCCCATCACATTAATGAACGAATATTTTTTATTTAGTTCAGGACATATAAAAACCTGTTTCTTGGTTATACATCTCTTTGAAGACAGAATATATTCAGCATAAAATTGATAATGCCTCTGTTGTAATATAGTTACGGATGTATTTTACTTTTTATTTATTCAGAAGTTACTCAGAAATAAAATCGTGTTTTGTAATTTATCAAATACTTCTAAACATACTGTGAATAATTATTAAAATATATATATATATATATATATATATATATATATATATATATATATATTAACTATCGATAAATTTGTCATATTAGTTGTATTATTAGTTGTACTAAACATATTGTGAATAATTATTGAAAATATATATATATATATATATATATATATATATATATATATATATATATATATCAACTATCGATAAATTTGTCAAATTAGTTGTATGCTTTAAAATTCAGAATCTATAAAATGTATGAAAATAGTTTAGTTTGAGTATAGTTTCTTTGTCGGTGCAGAAATGTTGTGTCTACGAGTTTTAGGTTTTTTTACGAACACACTGAGAGGTCTACACAAATCTACTACACCATTGGTTTTCCAGTTTAATTGCGCGGTTTGTTTTACTAATTAATTGCTCCGATATTAAGTTTACTAAAATAATGAAAATTACAACCCCACTTCAATGCATCAAAAAAGCTTTAAATTTATCTATCTTAAACGATTTTAAATGTAACGTTCTAATTGATTTGGACTTTAACTTGTATATTTTGTTATATATTTTGAAAGGATATATCCGTTTAGGGTAGTAAATTAAATTATGAAAGGCGGTGAAGTGTCCTGAGACAAAAGGTGCTAGGATGAGGCAAAGCTAAGGTCCTTGAAAGCGTCTGAACCTCTTCAGTTTATAAATTCAACGCCTTCAACTTTGTACATTTTTATTAAGTGTTCTTTTCTCATACAATTGAACTGTGCTATTCATTAAGTGCTAGTCACTACAAAGTACTTTTATTAATTCCCTTAACATTACAATGTTTCAATTACCAGTTATACTTATTTAGTAATTTTTTGTTCCCTGTAACAGTTACATGTCGGAAAATTATGTTGTTTCTCAAATAGTTATGGGATACAAAGGTATTTTTTTTTCTTGTAATTTAAATAGTATCATATTTAACGAATTGAATTAAATTAAAATGGCATACCTACAAACATTTTGTTTTTGTTTAGAATTTATCTTCTTTTTATAGCAACTCCTTCATTATTTATTGATACATTTTAACGTGGGTGTCAAACACCTTGTCCCAATTTTCAGTTATGCATTAATATTTTCATTATTTGATATTCTTACACTGATAGACATAGAAGGCCTTTGTAGTATTTTACAGGTCTATAAGAATATCATGCAAAAGACATTCAAATGTATTTAAGAAATTGAATCAGTCGTCAGAATATAAATAAATATGTTTATAATATTCAGAATGTTGTAGATATTATTAGAAAGAATAAGCCTGATAATAATAAGTGGAAAATGGTTTTTATACAAAAGATATAGCTTATATACCTTTGTAAATTATCAAACATTTAATTATCAGTGTAAACATAATGGGGTTACTTGTTAGAGATTCCTAACTTCGTCCCTTAATAAATACATTTTTAATTTCATTTCATTGTGTTTTAATGATTTACATAGCTAAGAATAAAATTGTAATTAATTATGTTCAATCAATTAAAATCTTTGATTGAATATATATATATATATATATATATATATATATATATATATATATTACGAAATAAGCTTGAAAGTTTATCTTTGTTTGGGTTCAGATAGTTTTATATTACTTTAATTATCAACCGTCCTAATTTAAATAAAGATATTTATTGTATGACATATTCATTAATTTACAAAAACGTTTTAGTTCAAATACTATATATTAATCTTTGTTATATATAACTTACTTTATTATGATTTAATGGCCTACACCCTCCTTTTCGTGTTTTTCTTATTTTCCTATGATATTAATGTATATTATATTGAAATAATTATGTCAAGTTTATGTATTATATGGCCTAATAACCTGTTTTACAGTCATTCTTATGACCCGGCTCTTAAACTCATTCCAAACTGTTCTTGACGTCATATAAGTTATATGAGCGTTAAAAAATGGACACGCCATTGTGATATTAAGGATATAGATGAAGTTGATAATACCATTGTCCCATAAAACTGATATCAGAAACGTATTCGTTGTTTGATTACAAATAGATGTTCCTTCAAACTGGATGTGTCATAAAGAGTTTTTACACTGCAGCGACTGCATTCTCTCTTAAAAATGTTTTGTAGCCTTATATTACTTTAAAATATGTTTAATGTAGAAACACGTAGGTACCCAACTTTTGTATACGTGTACATGCACATGATACAAATTAAAACTTATAAATTAAAAGAACAACAAGTTGTTGATACATCACAAACCAGCCAGTATAGCAGTCAAGTACACACGCCCTTTATCTCCAGTCCATGTGGTATCACCTGTCAATAACATCACATCCTCAACAGAATGGGAGCCAATATATCCACCGTGCCACTTTCCACTCTATTGACGCATCAGTCAATGTCGGTTATTGACGGCCTTTGTAATGCGTTTCATTTAAATTGTTCGGTGGTTTTAACCGTTTGAACACTACTCGGTGAGTTAGTTGAACTTTTATTTATTCAGAGTACACAAACTTATGACACAATATAAAATAAAAAGAAAATACACAATAAAACATGTTGGTAATGTTTTGTAACTAATAAACAAAATGTAATGTAAACATAAACATGTTAAACTTACAATATTTTGAATATTAAATAAAGGTGAAACAAAACAACTGACAACAAAAATTATAATAAAAACATTTGAGTATTGTTTATAAATCATTAAACCAAAGATAAATTAGATCAAATTATAGGGAAAACGTGTGATACTAAAATTGATCTGAATGATAAACTACATAAAATAAAAGGTATTAGAATTAAATCATTTTCATTTTGTTTAAAAAAACAACCAACAAAAGATTAAACAAATTTTAAAATATAAAAAAAACCTTACAATTAACATTTCGTAAAAAATCATTCTCCACTTAATTTATTGGCTTTTAATGAACATAAAATGCTGTGCGTTTACCACTAGTCTATAAAGAGCAATTTGTGGTATTAATACTAAATAAAGATTTTATATTTATATTAGAGTAACAATAAACGTCACGTAATATGTAACGTACTAAAAATGTTGTTGGTTTTTATATTATTTTTGTATTATTTTCATCAACTTGTATTTATTATTTGCCAAAATATATATTTTTTGATGCTTCTATAGTATACATTATGTACAAATAATACCAGAATACAATGGTCTTAATATATTAGGATATTAGAACACACATTGATTTAGATTTTTAAATAATTTACTGATCCTAATATTATTTCACTAAAATGTAGAACTCAATATTACTCGTAGAATTTTACTAAAGAAAAACTGCCAGCTAATCTATTTAAACACATTCAAAGACACTTTTATTGCGCACGTAAATGTCACATTTTTTTCACTATTAATTTAAAATTTAATTTAAAATACCAATAAAAAAAATTAAAATACTTCATAGAAAAAAACAGTTACTTGTTAGTCTAAGGTATTATTGCTGTTTTATTTATTTGGTTTGGACAGCTGGTGAAAATTGTGCTCCAAAACCCATTTACAGGTTCCCAATTGCAATCCTAATTCTGACTTATGAATGATAAAGTGTATAACTCACAGGTGCATAATAAAAATACTAATTTAATTAGTTAAATTGGATAGTCCTACAACGTTACCTTCACCATTAGTAACTTGCCTATGCCAGGAACAAAGCGGAGGGGCGTTTGCAAGATACAGAAGATGAATGCCCGTGTTTCCCCGGTGTTAAAGCACTGCTGGACATACAGTGACCCAATAATGAGTTTTTGATAATCATGAACCAAGCATACATCGTACGTGTAAACGAATAACTCGAAAACAATTATTATTTAGAAGCTATAAAAGAAACATAATGATTTAATTGAGCTTAACAATTTAATTACTAATTCAAGTATTAATTACCCATTGACTACTGTTATTCTAAATAGTTCACGAAAAGGTTTTTAAGCTTATTTTTACTTTTTAGTGAAGTCAATAAAAAGCAAATGATAGATATTATCAATATGGTCAAGACATAATATTTGTAATGGTTTATTTTACTTAATTGATTTGGACTTTGGTGATTAGATATATACAAACTAGTAGTAATGCGTGCAGGATAAATTGTTTAATTTTCTTTTATAAAGAAGAAACTAGTTTTAATCTATCTACAAGAAATTAGATTAGTGAAATGACAGTTCTTTTATTGGTAAACCAAAACGCTACAGGAACTTATGGTTACAAATTCTGCTTTAACATATTTATCAAAATTCCTAATTGTCAAATGTCTGGAAAAGAACAGTCCAATGGGTTTATCTTAACATTTTCGAAGATTAAAGATCAATACTAGTCAAATTTTTAAATTTATGTTCAATTTAATCTTCTCTGGTCTCCATTTTACCCTACTCTAGCCATTTCACACAGACTATTGACCTGTACAGAGTAATAATAAAAGTTCTGAACATGTCAAAACAATATAAATCATAAATTAAATTTAAAAAAATATTTAAACAGTCAAGCGTTTTGCTGAATCTAATAAAATCTCAAATATTACAAAAATGTCAACAGTCTGAGACAATTCGAGTACTATTAGACATGTTAAATTAATCTTAATATTCTTGAAATATTTTTAAAAGTTTTACAGAATCTCAACATTTTTGAACATGTGAAAACGACATAAAAAACGCAAAAGCTTCAATAAATATTTAAGCTATCACAGTTTTGGCTAAATATGAAAAAAAATCTAAAAAACCTTTACGGATAGTATGTGAGATTCCCAAATATTTTAGTAATGTGAAAAATGTCAACATTCTTAAAAAATAACTGATGCCTTGAAATATATAAACATTTTGAAATGTCAAAAATACCTTAAAAATATTAAATTATCTACATCAAATATTGAAACTGTCAATTACTTTTAGTACTTCCCATCATCAATAGGTTACGTTTAATATTGGAGAGCCAGTGGGCTAAACGTCTTGTACCTGAGGTAGAGATGGCGCAGGTTCGAATCCTGAACGTGCAGGAATATTCACCTTGTACCGTGTCTGTTAAGTTCCCCACACAAATCAGTAGTCTATAGCAAATTTGAAAATTCTCAACATTTTGAAATTTCAAAACAACATAAAACCACATACAGTTCAATAAATATTTCAACTACCACAATTTTTGGTAAATATGAAAAAAACTTCACAAATATGTCAAATATATTGAATAATAGGAAAATTTCAAAAGATCTCAAAATTCTTCAAAATATAGTAAATAACTCTTAAATTATGAAATATCTTAAACATTTTAAAATGTCAAAAAACCTTACAAATCTTATATTGATGTTTTTTATATTTGGCTAAGTATCAAATTATGGAGTCCATGTTCTTAGTTTAAGCTTGTTTAGTCGGTAAATATAATAAATGTTTCAAGTAAAACATATTTGTTATATTAGCAATATCGTTCAACAAACATTTTAGGATCTCGCATAGAAGAATATGAATAATGTCTCCACAGTCCAGTCTTTCAAATACAATTCAGATACTCAAAAAATATAAATTAGAATAGTTCAACAAAAATACGATTCATAAAAATAAATAAACTCTAACTGAGGTAAATTCAGGACTATACGCCCTCGCTTACTAGTTATCAAAGCACATGGTCGGACATTTTAGTGAGTAATCCGTTTTGGAGTCGCTAAGTGAAAAGCCATTATTCACAAATGAGTCCACTTTAGTTCCGGGAGCAGTTTATCTTCTTTTATCTTAAGTGAGATCGTCTGCATCCCTAAAAGTTACTTACAAATCTTTTAGTATGGCACTCTTTTCCAATTTTACATTTTTTGTGGTAATTTTAAAGGTTATTTATACCTATTAAAATATAGAAATATGTCTGTCTGATTCCACTTGTTCATAAACTGCATGCCCATATATTTACTATATAATGTAAATTATTTACTAGTGTTTACCTTTTATAAATTTAAAATTCAGTTGCGAATTGAAATTGCTACACTTTTATTATTTTACTGCACTATTGTTTTCCTAAAACGTATATACGTATTGTTTCAAGTACGGTTCTAAAATGTTATGTTACATAGTTTTAAAAATAAAACTATAGTTCACGCCATCCATGTTGTACATGCTAGATAAGCTGGTTTCTGACGTGTGATCATCGTGACTGGTAACAACAAAGCAGTGGGTATGTTGCCAATATAATTTCAGAATGTAACCTTTTGATCTTGTAAGTCCATAAAGTGTCAAAAATATGTATATGTTAAATATAAATCTCCCAACACTGACCCACACGCCCACCTCTACACGTACCTTAATTTCGTACCATAAGAATACAGTACGGAGTGGTATTACGATAAAAAACACAGTTCATAAAAATTAAAAAACAGATAATACTAACATTTTTTATAAAAATATTGTTATAAATGTTTTAGAACAAAAAAAAGTTAAAAGGGCTTCTAGTATCTAGTTAAAAGGGCTTCTAGTATCTAGTTAAAAGGGCTTCTAGTATCTAGTTAAAAGGGCTTCTAGTGTCTAGTTAAAAGGGCTTCTAGTATCTAGTTAAAAGGGCTTCTAGTATCTAGTTAAAAGGGCTTCTAGTATCTAGTTAAAAGGGCTTCTAGTATCTAGTTAAAAGGGCTTCTAGTATCTAGTTAAAAGGGCTTCTAGTATCTAGTTAAAAGGGCTTCTAGTATCTAGTTAAAAGGGCTTCTAGTGTCTAGTTAAAAGGGCTTCTAGTGTCTAGTTAAAAGGGCTTCTAGTGTCTAGTTAAAAGGGCTTCTAGTGTCTAGTTAAAAGGGCTTCTAGTGTCTAGTTAAAAGGGCTTCTAGTGTCTAGTTAAAAGGGCTTCTAGTGTCTAGTTAAAAGGGCTTCTAGTGTCTAGTTAAAAGGGCTTCTAGTTTCTAGTTAAAAGGGCTTCTAGTATCTAGTTAAAAGGGCTTCTAGTATCTAGTTAAAAGGGCTTCTAGTATCTAGTTAAAAGGGCTTCTAGTATCTAGTTAAAAGGGCTTCTAGTATCTAGTTAAAAGGGCTTCTAGTATCTAGTTAAAAGGCCTTCTAGTATCTAGTTAAAAGGGCTTCTAGTATCTAGTTAAAAGGGCTTCTAGTATCTAGTTAAAAGGGCTTCTAGTATCTAGTTAAAAGGCCTTCTAGTATCTAGTTAAAAGGGCTTCTAGTATTTAGTTAAAAGGGCTTCTAGTATCTAGTTAAAAGGGCTTCTAGTATCTAGTTAAAAGGGCTTCTAGTATCTAGTTAAATGGGCTTCTAGTATCTAGTTAAAAGGGCTTCTAGCATCTAGTTAAAAGGGCTTCTAGTATCTAGTTAAAAGGGCTTCTAGTATCTAGTTAAAAGGGCTTCTAGTATCTAGTTAAAAGGGCTTCTAGTATCTAGTTAAAAGGCCTTCTAGTGTCTAGTTAAAAGGGCTTCTAGTATCTAGTTAAAAAGGCTTCTAGTGTCTAGTTAAAAGGGCTTCTGGTATCTAGTTAAAAGGGCTTCTAGTGTCTAGTTAAAAGGGCTTCTAGTATCTAGTTAAAAGGGCTTCTAGTGTCTAGTTAAAAGGGCTTCTAGTATCTAGTTAAAAGGGCTTCTAGTATTTAGTTAAATGGGTTTCTAGTATTTAGTTAAATGGGCTTCTAGTATCTAGTTAAAAGGGCTTCTAGTATCTAGTTAAAAGGGCTTCTAGTATCTAGTTATAAGGGCTTCTAGTATCTAGTTAAAAGGGCTTCTAGTATCTAGTTAAAAGGGCTTCTAGTATCTAGTTAAATGGGCTTCTAGTATCTAGTTAAAAGGGCTTCTAGTGTCTAGTTAAAAGGGCTTCTAGTATCTAGTTAAAAGGGCTTCTAGTACCTAGTTAATCGTTTCAAATATTATACTTTGAACATAAATTCACACAAATATCGATATATTTAAAAGATATTGAAATTGATACACGTCCAATATCTCTCAAATACGTGTTCCAAATTGATGTAGACTTATATTTTCTATTGAGACAGATATATTTTAAAACGTTATACAGCCATTAAAGACAATAATTAAATTATAAAAGGTGGTGAAGTGTCCTGAGACAAAAGGGGCCAAAATGAGCTAAAGCTAAGGTCCTTGAAAGCGTCTGAGCCTCTTCAGTTTATTAATTAAACGCCTTCAAAATGTTCTTAATACATTTTGATTAAATGTTCTTTGTGCATATAATTGAATTTTACTATTTACTAAGGACTAGTAAATACAAACTAATTGACTTACATCCTTAATTAAGTTGGCATATCTGATAAAATCTTCCCATATAATTTATTATTTACATAGTTACTATACTTAATAATTAAACGTATTTTTCCTGGTGATAGCTAAATATGAAAAAGTTAGATTATTCATAAAATATCCACAAACAACTACGATTTTTCTCTTTGTAAATAGTACTTTACTTGTTCGAATGAAGTAAATAAAAATTACACATGTACAAAAACTAGCCGACTACCCGTTATTCGTTACGGGGTGGTTCTCTACACTAGTTTATTCTCTCCCCCCCCCCCGGTGGTTCCAATCAAAATCCGTGACAAATATCCCGTTGCGATATTTCATTTTTTTCAATAACAGAATTTTTATATTAAAATTTTTTACGTGTTTAACAGGTTATGTAGTTCATTATAACTAATTGTTCATCTCTTAAATTAGGAGCTTTAGGGTTGGTCATTTTCAGTTGATATAACCAAACCCCTATAACAATATATATTTTAGAATATATTTTGTCATACAATATATATTTTAGAACTGTAGTTGCTTTTAAGCATTTTTAATTAGTTTTATCCTTTCTTATAATTTAAATTGTTATTTTGAGTGGCATTTTTTCACTATCGTCATTATTATTTTTGTAGGTAACAAATACTTTGTTTATTTCATTTATCAGCATTTATAGGTTTATTTATCAAATAAATCACTAAGATCTGAAACTTTATAGTGATTTGTCACAAAATATTAATATAGAGGACTTTGGCATTTATTTAATCACATTTTCCTTAATATTTATCCAAAAATTATATTATATTTTGTAGCCTAAAAGAGCAACAAATGTTAGAGATATCACAAACCAGCCAGTATAGCAGTCAAGTACACATGTCCTTTATCTCCAGTATGTGTGGTATCACCTGTCAATAACATCACAGCCTCAACAAAAAGGGAGCCAATATATCCACAGTGCCACTTTCCACTCTATTGACGCATCAGTCAAAGTCGGGTATTGACGGCCTTTGTAATGAAACGTCATTTAAATTGTTCGACAGTTTTAACTGTGCTGGATTGGTTGAACTTTATGTCATTCTGAGTACTTAAGTACGTAATACAGATATAAATAAAGTTGAATAAAATTTTGTTTTCCGTTTACAAATAACAATTAATAGATCAAAGAAATTAAAACATAAATGAAACTCGTGTAAAAGTTATTTTTTTCTAAATGTCATCTCTAACTGTATTTGCCTTTCATGAAGAGAACGATCTGGTAGTTTACCACAAGTTTAAAAAGAATAATTACCTGTGACAGTATGGAAATAAATAAAATTTAAACTATATGCAATAGTTACATGACAATAAATTAATTATGATTGGTACCATACTAAAACATGTGAGTTTTCTTTGCATTATCTTTGTATAGTTGTCATTAGTAATTTTTGTTTAAAAAAATATTTTTTTATATTTTGCAACCCTTTATGTTTTAGAATGTTACTTCCAGAATATAAATAGTTTCTACGCAATGATACATTATCCTTCTATTACCAGAAATTGCTGGAAATAAATGCGACACTATAAAATTACCATATGACCTATTTTAAACTTGTATAGTAAATTCACAATAATTTTAACGTGAAAATGTAAATTTGTAAGTTTATTAAAATTTATTGGAATCAAATCTTAGTAATTGATAAACGTATAAGTTACACGTTAGTATCAGTTATGATTACTAATTTTATTACTAATTTAATTCATTAGGTCAGCTGCTGAATATTGTGCTTTAAATTTCTTTTAAGTTCCCGTTTATAACCCTAATTCTGACATATGTATAGTGAACTATATTACCCACAAGTGTATAGGAACAAGCACAAATTTAAGTGTTTAATTTGAAAGTTTCTACATTAGCTTTGCCATTACTAACATGCCAGGGACAAAGCGGAAGGACGTACGTGAGATACGAAAGATAAATGGCCTGCTTCCCCAAAATGTTAAAACATTGTTGGACTAAAATGCTCTAATAATGACGTTTTAATGATCATTTAGCACAAATATTGCATATGTAATGATAATAAAGTGTTTTATTACATAAAACATCGTACAATGTTATGGCAATCGTCATTGTTTTTTTAACTAAAATTTTCCACTCATCCCAAAATCATACTCCCTTTCAGACGTACAATTTCTTCATTCACTCTCTCTCGTTCATTCGAATTGCTCCACCCTTTCCTCGGTCAGTCAATCAATTGTGAGGTCTCCAAGTTGTGTGCCATGAACTCATCTATACTATACAATGTGTGTTTGGCAAGTGTAGTTTTAGACGATGCTTGAATGCCTTCAGCATGGCAGCACTTTTAATCGGATTCAGCAATTTGTTGACAAAACGGACACCTGCCCGAGAGACGGGAAGGTTCATAAGATACCGTCCTGTGTCTCCTAGTTCGGTAGTCATCCCTGCCTCTAGTTGTATAAGAGCGTATATCGCAATCTATTATGGTTTCGTAATTGGATTTAAAAAGGAGACATATTTCTAAAATGTAGAGGCAAGGTACTGTCAACAGTTTAATCTTTTTGAAAGCTGGTCTACACGACTATCTAAATTGCAGTTTTGATATTATTCAGACTGCTTTCTTTTGAAGGACAAAAATTCTGATGATAATTGTGTTTGTGCAACCTCCCCACAGTGCCAATCCATAGATGAGGGAGGTATGGGTATAATAGTCATCAGTAACTGAGTTGGGCAATACTCGGACAGTTTCCGCATGACATAAATTCCTGAGAATAACTTTGAGCAAACATGGTCTACATGAGAATCCCAAGTCAAACCTCGATCTAGGTGTATTCCTAGGAATTTCATAGAGTAGACTTCAGTGATTTCAGTTTCATTGAACATGACTGTTGGACTATAATCTGAATGTGTTTGTCGCAAATTAAAATGGATAAACGTAAATTTCAAAGAATTTGTTTTGAGATTGAGTTCATTGAAATGTTGAATTGAACTGTTGATGATGTTTGTATAGGAAATTTACACACCGGAAAAGAAAAAGTTCATCAAAGATTTTACTGATACCGGCAGCATGTGTCTGCACAATCTCGCACAAAAAAAGTTGTGATTTAGTAAAGCTACATTAAAATGAAAAATACATTTATCCAGCTTTACATATAACCTAATTACTAATCGACCACAGTTATCATAACAGGTTCACACTGATCACTATAAGCTAATTTCAATTAATCAGCGATTTAAAAAAAAACTAAACTGACACTATCCATGAAGCTAATACATAATGTAGAGAGTATTATTACTTCATTCTTTAGGACTTTATGGTAGTGATAAATTGATTTTATTAAATTATTTTAATGGTATCCAAAAATTGGACAAATTAGTTTTGTTCTATCGACAACAAATTATATTAGTGACATTAAAGTTCATATATTGGTAAACCAAGATGCGACAAAAATACTTTTGTCTAAATTGATTGAGTCAATTAGGTTTGGAGTAATCATAATTGTTTTAATAGATACCTACTAACATCATCAACTCAATTCAAAAATACAGTCCAGTAGTTTTACCTTAAGCTTTACGAAGGATAAAAGCTAAATTTAAATTTAATTTTTAAAGTATCTTCGATCAAAACACTTAGGATCTCTTGTTAACTCTGTTTTTATCATTGCCAATAGAATATTGGTATTTGCACAGAAATTATTCAGAGAGAGTAAGGGGGAGAACCGGTTCAGTGCAAGCTGAATATTTATGATAAAAACTAACAGTCAAGGTCACGATTCGAACTTACGTTATCTATAACTCAGACTCAAAGTCCTGACGGCTTAGACTACTCGGCCACCGGCTAGCCTTATTTGAGCAGAATTAACTATTGATTAGACCCTAAACAAATTATTGAAATAAAATCACCTATATCCTATTTGATAGTCATGATGTTTTGGACTTGAGTCAAAATTGCTGAAAAAATAACAAATTTATCAGTGCAGATGAACAGTGTCGTTATTTTTATCAATCAAGCTAGTACATTTCTAAAACAGAAGGGGGGTTTGTAATTTTACTTTATAAAATAATCCTGAAAAGATAAGGGACCTAGAGATCACAATGGAATCTGACCCACGTAGTATAGGTCTGATGTTTAGCTAAACAAGCCTTTCACTCATTTTTCTTATCTAGACATAATCCAAAATTTGACCAACACCTACTAATACGGACATCCCAGAATAACCATGGCTTTTTTTACCAAAATAATGGGCTGTAATGTGTCTTTTAATACAGTTTTCACTATCAAAACATGAAAATATAACAAGGCTTTACAAAGTATGAAACATATATCCATATATCAATATTTTTATCTATTGAATATTATTTTTCATATATAATATAGCATTTTTTTTTTATCTAAAAAATAAAGCTATTCGTATCTGTGAATGAATTCATACGAACGAATATGTAACCAACCCTTATTTGAACTGTGAAATTGTATTAGCAAACATCCACGAGCTGTTTTACTGTGTACATTGGAAACTAAGGTTTAGATGGCTGCTGTTCTATAGTTACAGAAACAATGCATTTACTACGAGTGATTCCACATCTCACTCTGATTGGAACTGTGAAACAAGATCGGCAAACAAACACCAGCTGTGATTTATTTTCGAACTTAATGTTACTTTAGATCGTGATATTTATTTTTAATCAATTATGGATATTGTTCTATTAAAAATGCTTCATTACTGAATATACATATTACCAGTATTGTTATTATATCTTTTTAAATGTAAAACATACAAACTATTCCAAATGTATCATCATATTATTACTGAATATTATATGATTAATACAATATGTATAGTTTTATTAAAACTGCTTTTATGATTAAGCCTAGTCGTAGTTTTAGAGTAAAACAACGATAAACATATTTTGAAAGATTATCAGTTTAAAAAAACACAATAGTAACATATTCACCAAACTATTGTTCTCGTATATCCTCTAATTAGGGTTTTAGTTATTCTATCATATTTTCACTAAACTATCTTTCTAGATTAATCTATTTTAATAGTAAGTATCCCTCCCTTCTATATAGAGTATTAAATATTATTTTTTCTAACACTTAACTTATAACTGAGCTCTTCATAGCAATTCCAATAGCCAAATAGTTAAGTATGTATTTAGAGTAAGTGATCCTCGTCAGTTTGTAAGACGTAAATATAATTAAACCTAATTGAATTAAATAATATCAATACTTCTTTTGTGATAACTATCGATAAATCAAATGAATAGTGTTTAAATTACAATACACATTAAATTTGGAATAGCACATAATAAAAGACCAGCACAACAGAGAATTCAAACTTTTATACATTTGATCCAAAAATGATGCAGTCAAGAATATAGTGAGTTTCTATCACTGATGATGTCACTATCACAACCAAAAGTGTCGTGACGAAATAAGTAACTCACTGCAACGAACTGAACATTAACACCCCTAGTTTGCTAAGAAATAGTATCTTGTATATATAAATGTAATATATTGTAAATTATTGACAGAATTCTATGTATTTCCAAACCAGTTGAACCAAACAATTTGAAGGCAAAGGTAGGCTCAGCACTTTCATACCCTTTGTTCCTAAGCACTATTTAACGTCACCCAATAACGTGGGGTCTATAGAGACCAATGCGATCTGCAGACACAGACATATCTTTAACCAAACAATTAATGACAAAGGTAGACTCAGCACTTTCATACCCTTTGTTCCTCAGCACTATTTGACGTCATCTATCAACTAACCTGGGGTCTGTACAGACCAATGTGACCTACAGACACAGACCTATCCGTAATCAAACAATTAGCATGCCAAGATCTACACTACAGTCATAGTACAATTTCACGACTAAGGAATGCAAGTATTATTTTTTATAGATTATATAGGCATGATTTTCGTTAACTTCCAACAACTTTGTGTTAGCATAACAACTCATTAGTAGATTTATAAATTTAAAGTTGGGCTTTGTTATTCTACTTATAATAGAAATTTAAATTCTTAATAAAGTGTTTGCTAATAAAAGTTGGTTATTTTTGAAGTAATATATTCAATAGTATTTGTAAATATTGACAAACACTATTCAACAGGCCTATATTACTTTATTAAGGAACTTAACCCTTTAAATGTTAAGATTGTCCTTCAACTTAAGTGGATGATATAATATATTTGTCCATACTTAGCACGTTATATGATTGGTATCCAAATTAGTAAACTTCATTAGCAAATAATTGGTTTATAAACAGTATTATAAAGGTTATGTACAAATAAAGTACTTAAATTAAAGATTTACTTCAAAAAAAGTGTTAAGTCTTGAAGAATTTGTATTGGCACGGGGAAAAAGAAATACTTAAATTTACCAATTTAAAAGTTTAAGAATAATTTATCATACATTTAAAATTTTGAGATAAATTCAAAAGAATGCTGAAGTTTACAAACAATATTCAAAAATAAAATAAATGTCCAATTGTTTTAGGTGTAAAAAGAACCTATTCTCTGATTATTATTACATATTGAGTCTATGATACTGAATATAATATATTTGTATGTATTAATTAGTATATAATCCATATATACATTCAAAACTACAGAATATTTTTACATAAAGTCGTATCCCCTAAACTTAATATTACGGAAAATGTTATAATTTCTACAGTTAAATTTCTTTTTGTGTTTCAAAGCTTAAAGTTAGTTGGCATCTGCTCTCTATTCATTCCTCATCTCCACCTTCCTTTTTAGTTGGTGATAATATTCCATCCCGTGTACCGTTAATCTGACTGATGTAGTCCAGCCAGGGCCTCCCTTTGTGATGTTTACTCTCCATTTTACCCTCTATTATTCTTTACAACAGCCCATCATGCCGCAGAACATGTCCAACAACATGGCTCTCTGTCCTCTAATGATTTACATTACTTATATCTGTTCTAGATAACAATCACAAAAAATTCTTTAATCAGTAAAATTAATTCGTTTACCAGTATAGTGAAATACCACAGGTGGGGGGGGGGGTGGATATTACAAACGTATCAACGGTAATACGCCCCCGGCCGGGGTTGTTCACCCACTGGAAACGAACCTCTCGAGTATTCAATTAAGGGCATGTGGTTTATTCAGTTCTGCAATTAGTATAACTGTAACAGATTGCACATGGTGAAAAGAAACACTACATAACGTTCTAAATGAAGAGCGGGTAATGTTCTGTTGTGTCACCAAAGTACACTTGTCAATAGAGCTTGTTAGTACATTTTACTTGTGTATCTTATTTGAAAAGTCACGTAAATTGAAGACTATTTATTCTGTCTACGATTCTTTTTGTTGAAACTATCGATTCAATTATTTTATTTAGATACAAAATCCGAGCGTAGATTAAGGTATAAATTACCAGCTTATACTTAACAATATTGATAAATCATCTACACATAAATAAATAAGACATAGTAAATAAACTGCAAAGAGTTAAATAGAATACTATTGTTTTGTTCGAAAACTTTTTACCTAGCCTCTGAATTTACTAAACGGTCGCAACCACCATGACAAATTTGGGAATATTGAAGAATGTATTTAACTAAATATGCATTTGTTTTTATTTTGTCTTTCAAAAGTTTATCTTTTTAATATAAAAATAATAATATGTGTAAATGTTGTATAACAACCTAATGAACCATTATAGAATACTCTGTGAAAGACTGGTATACCTTTTGACATTTTTGAACGTCTATATAGGAGTGATAGCATGACTGGCTTTGTTGAGCTATGAATCTATTCATAGTTTTTTTTTTTTTTTTACAGTAGCACAAATTAGAGTAGAATACGAAAAAATGCATCCCTCATTTTTTTTGCTACAAATTAGGTGAATATCCGAAAAATAATGACCAAGAAGCCTTTATAGTAACAACTTGTAACTAATTAAACATTTTATCTGCACTAAACAACTATGTACGGATGTTTAGTAAGTCCCAGATTGTTCATTCATAGACTTACCTTATGTGTAAGCAAGTCTAGTTCCAAGTCACGTCATTCTTCCACAGCACAATGCTGACGTCATATTATTCCATAAATTCATAGATCAATCCGTTCTGTGGACATAAACCTTTATCTTTTGTGTATTTACATATAATAACATATAATACAACTTAATAAGTACCACTTTATTACTTACTTACCTACTCTTACTCCCATGGCCATCCGTACCCTAATAAGGTTTTAGCCTCGCCACCTCTCCCAGTCTTGGGCCTCTTCTAAATCTGCTCTCATCATTGAGATGTATGTCATAAAGATGTCCCACCATCTTCTTTTAGGCCTTCCTGGTGGTCTTCTTCCGTTAGACTTTCCCTTTTCTATTTCCTTTAAAATTAATCCTCGATTTCTCCTTGACGTGTCCAGCCCATCTTAATCTTCTATCATGATAACATGGGCTGTAATATCATGATCTCTGTATAAAAATCTCTTATTTCTTCAATATGTATAATTATCCAGTCTCCAATATATATGTGTCTAAAAATCTTTCTTAAAATTTAATTTTAAAATACAACTAGTTTCCTTTCTTCTTTTTTGTTTAGTATCCATGTTTCGAATCCCAAGTGTGTATCGATACGTCAAACTCATCGAATAATTGTATGGTTGACTATAATTTTGGTTTGGCGTGATAAAGTTCTTGAGGTTAGGAATGATTTATTGTGTTGTTAATTTCTTGTTCTTCACTGTTCTTACTTGATATTAAAACTCCTAGATATTTAAAAAGGTCAACTTTTTCAAAACAATGTCCTTAATATTGATTTCGCCTGTTTGGTCAATTTCTTGGTTTAAAAATGGAATGTACTTATTTTTTTCATCATTAACTTTCAAACCCATTTTACTAGTTTCCTGAATAAAAATCTTTCTTGAATATTTAAGATTACTTTCTTTCTCGTAACATAGCTACGCTATCTGATATATATAGTGTAGCTATTTTTCATGGAGATATTTATGAGAATATCTCCATTACAACAAAATAACTAAAAATACCATGCACTAGATATACATTAACGAATATTGTATTTATTTATGTACTGAACAACATGTTTACGTATATATACATTAAAATCCATATTAAACATATTGTTTTTTTCAGTCTAAAAGTAATTTGTGATCAAAACTATTTAAGGTCGCCTTAAATGACTAGCCTTAGCGCAGATATAAAAATGTACGTTTTTCTATTGGTTTTTTAATCATTTTCATAGGCCCATGTTTATATTAATTGGATCATTATTATTTGATTTTTTTTAACTCGTTCATTCTTACCATACCAAATTCGTAAAAACCTAAAACATATGTTAAAAAGAGATAGAAGAAACTCGTTATACTTTAAAAGAAACTGAGTAATGCTCAGTAAATGTACTAAATCCAAAGGAAATACCACATCTTGGCTTTATTAAAGATGTATAAATATCTCAAACATGTTAGATTATCTTAAGAACTATATCCTTACAAACAGTACTAAACATTTTGTTATTAACATAAATCGAGTTATTGCTATTAATAAAAGTGACATACGTCATACTAATTTGGATTTCATATAAATAATATGTACCTATAAGAAATAAAAATTTTATTTCGTGTGTTTTCTTTTTGAAGAAAAAATGTCGCCATTTGTAAAATAATATCGTAATAATAAACCAAACCATGCAAACATTACTTTTTTTTCACATATTAAAAGCGATTTTTTAATGTTCATAAGGAACGAATAAAATATTATTAATACAGAAATAAATTATACAATCTATTCCTTATATATTGTACCATCTAATAATTCGTTTGGCAAAATGGTGAAAACCTCAGATTGGGTGAATATTACAAACATATCACTGGTAATACGCCCCCAGCCGGGGTTGTTCACCTACTGGAAACGAACCTCTATTCAATTAAGGTTGGTCGTTTATTGAATTCTGTAACACTTTTGATTGCAACAGATTAGCTAAACTAAAATACGACTATTCCTTTTAAACTTAAAATCAGTTTTTAAAAAACTATATGAAATCAATAAAACCTCTGTTAATATATAAACATTTACCTAAAATTAATCAATGTAATTTACGTACAAGTTTGATTTGTATCGTGACATAAGTTACTATGAACAGTACTAGTGGTGTAGTGCTGTAACTCAGCTACTTGGTGACAAACTGTTATTGAGAATGTATTTGATAGGTTCTATTATCCGTCTTCTAAATACCAACACAGCGTCAGCTCAATGGTTTCCATTGACTTGGACAACAAGGTCTTGGAGTCTGGAGTGTCCATCTTGGTAGCCCGGATATTGTGTAAGGAAGAATTTAAAATGTAGAACTGAATATCATGATTGTTAATTAGCTGATGATCATTCCTATACTACGTAGTTCAGATTCCACGTGAAGCCAAGTCCCTTAGATTCCCTGATTAATGGGATATCAATAAATGGCTCTTCTTAAGGAACAGTTGCTCTTAGGGCTATTCCTTAGGATCAAAGGCTCTTTCCTTAGGAATCACGGAAAATTGTGCTATTCCTTAGGAACAAAATATCACACTCATTCGCCCTAATGTTTGCGCATATCTCTAGAACCAGCGTCTTAATAATGGTTAGTAATAGTTAGTAGTAAAAATAATTAATAATCCATTTACTGTAACAAATATTATTGAAACAAACAACTTAGTGTTTTCAATTACTACCAGGAAAGAAACCATTTTTATGTTAGCTGACTTTATCAAATTAATATTTATAATAATTTTTTACAAGATAGACATGATAAAACTACAAATGTATAAATATTGATCAGACATAAAACTGATAGGTATTACGGTCTTTTTGTTTTTTCCGTAGTGTTTGCTGCAATATTACCTTCTATACCATCTTGGTGTAACTTTGTATGGGTATTTGTTTTATCGTAAAGCTGAGTGAGTTGAATATTTGAAATTTATCTTCTAAAAATGAGGCATTCCACCTAAGTTGAATTCAGTAATAAACTTGTATCTATCTTCAATAGTTTTCAAAATAAATAAAATTACATTAGTGCACAAAATGTATTCTTCTATCACGTTTTTTAACAGGTAATATATGTTTATTAAAATATAGCAAATTTTTTTTAACAATTCAAATCAATAAAATGCGTTACTGCCGCATTATACTGTCCATAAAAGGATTTAGAACATTTTGTTGTTTTGAAATTCTAAATTTTACTCCAATTTTGAATAAGATAATAATTTTCAAAACATACCATGTCAACTACAAAGTTAATTTACACATCAACATTGATGATAAGACAGTTATTCTTATCTTAAATTTCCGAAACAGACAAATTAGTGAATATTTATTAATTTCTCTTCTCAATAAACAGGTGCGTTTTACAAATAGATTGTTTTAATTCATTTTTAGTTTAGTGCTATAAATATGTCAAACTCCATTAAATACAAGTGTTTATTTATTAAGGCCTTTCGGTAACAAAGGTCTTACTGCCATCTTCAGGCTACACAAACTGAAGATGGTTAATTTCTTACCGAAAGACCTTACTAAATAAAAAACTATTTACTGGTGTGTTTGATATATTAATATAATTAAATTATAAATCCAGCAATAATTAGCTTAAAGTATGATTATTTTTAGGTTCTTTGAAGTGAAATAAATAAAAATACCTTATTATAAGTGTGTATTCGGGTTGTCAGTACAAAAGAGGTAGATAGAATCGGTTTTAATTCTCAGTAATGGTACTATTGTGAGTGAGTTATTTGAAATTCGGTAGGTGGTTTTAAGACTTATTTGAACAACTGTAAAATTTAAATTATTTTAATTTTTACTCGTGTAAGTAATATTATAAAACTAAATATCTAGGAAGAATATACCAAACAAATACATCTTCACAGTATGATGTATAGTAATGAGTAAATTGAAAGTGTGTAGATACAGTAAAATGTTCAATAATTCTTAGTTAAGAACTATATTATTGATTTTCTTATTTAAAGAACCTAACATCAAAACAGTTTTTGAATTTTTTTGTATTGTATATTTGAATAGTCCAAAATTCTTATCCTTCCTACGTATAGGTATTTTCTTAACACCTTGAAATTAAACACATAAGAAAGGTTTTACTTAAACTATGTTATCATTTTCTGGAAAATTACGATATAAATGCAATACGTTATCACAGAAAAGGATCAATTATGGAGAAATCTCGTCGAGTAACCTATGAATATTTGTAGTTTAGAGTGCAATTTGAATTTTTCTGATAAACAAAAAGGGAAACTACAGTAATTAAATACAGTTATTTTACGTTTTATGAAAGCTGCAAAGTTTGTTTTGTTATAAGTTATTTAAACTCATCCTTTAACAACGATTTTCACTGATGGAATAAGTTAGAAACTGTTAGTTACAACAGAACAAAGTGCTTTTAACATCATCATTCTCTTATAAGGCAGTCTGCAAGTACAGCTTTGTTGTTTGTCATAAAAACAATGCTTCTGAGAACTATGCACAGTTGTGAAGTTTAACTGAACGAACTTTTGTTACTTCATCTGTTCGTGTTTTTAGTTCGTTTAGACATTGCATGAACATTTATTTGACGTTATCGTTGTGTGAAATATATTAAAAGCTAATTTATTAAGCAATTTACTGCACGAGATAAAACGCTTGATATTTATTATTGCGTCTCTATTTCTAGTATATTTATATAATTTATGTATTGGCAAACATTATTACATACCCAAAAGTATTCTCACAAGCCGTAATCCATTTACATTTAATGACAGTAATTGTTAAACTGACAGGGAGGTAAACTATTCCACAAGGTGGTTATATGTTTAGCCATTGATTTTATACACTCAGATTTCTCATCTGATTTTACATTTTGTGGTGTAGACTAACAGCTGTTTTGGGGGTGCATTTGTGGGGCGCTAGAGTAAATATAACGCAGTTTAAACCAGGTAGAGTAGCAAACCCACTTACTAACCAATTTACTGGCATAAATATTCCTATTAGATAGTACATCTACTGATGGTGTATATTATCAAGGGTTGATCTACTCAAAGTACACAAGAAGATCGAAAAGAAAATACTGATCTCCGCAGGATTTTTTTTTTATTTAATAATCACTGTTACTCTCAGCTTTATATATTTATACACAGTTAAGTTATAAACAGTTAAATTATATATTTACCCACATTCAATTGTTTCTTAAGAACGAAAAATAAACTGTGTAACGTGATATACAACGCAAATATATTTTATACTCATAATTTTTGTGAGTGAATAGAAGAAAACATTGGATAGTACTGTATACAAATTAAAACTAAATAAATTTAATAGTATCACTTTTTTCAGATTTTGTTACAGAAATAATGTAATTTCAGGAACAAATGTTTACTGAAATGAAAAATAAATAAATAAAAAAAAATTAAGAAACAATAATCACCTATAAAATATCAAGCACAAACAAAACTCACAACTTATATATATATATTAAAATCTATGTTGGGCACAATGTATTTACAAACTTAAAAGGGAAAATATAGTTCAATTTTAATGAACACTACATCACTAACAGATAATTTGTACACCAACAAAATGTTACATTGTTGATTTCGTAGTATGTAATATGGGAACATGCCAGAATCACATGATTTTAAATTATTTATAGTTTATCGTGATTGTTTATTTAATGTTGAACGCTAAATTGCTGAATAGAACAATATTTAATAACTATATATTTGACGAATAACTTTTATGAATATTATAAGTGGAACTATTTTTGTTACATGTTTTTTGTTTAAAACGTCACTTTGATTTAAAAGTGACAAAAAACTAAATATTAAAATTATACAGAAATTATCACAAACTGTTATTATATTGTTATTACTTTACAAACAATAACGAGTCATTGTATAATTAAGTTATTATAGGTAGTTAAGAACACAGTTTTGATCCATTGCGTGTTTAAAACACTTAGGGGTGGTCTGTGGTTCAACCAAATGTCTAAGTTGTGGCGGAGATTGCCAGGTTGGGGTTTACTGGCTGTGGGAACACGCAAACAGCGATTTACGGTTATATTACTGTATAAAGTAACTGACAATATGGTTCCGACTTAGTGATATAGTGTAATAACAGTGATATAGTGTAATAGCAGTACTATAGTGTAATAACAGTGATATAGTGTAATAACAGTTGTATAGTCTAATAAGTATACACTGTAAAAAATCGGTAAATGAACTATACATGTATTGAGAAAATGTATTCATTATATTCATACAGGGATAGAATGAAAATGTATACAGGTTTTAAAAATATTTAATGCATTGTTTCAAAGATTTTCAATTCCAAATGTTAACATGTGAACGAAGATTTTCTCAAGATTCCTATGTCTATATTTTTAGTAATCTGACACAATACTAAGAAGTATAAATGTAATTTTTCCTGACTAGGATACCATTACGAATTTTTAGATGACAAGTCCAAGCAACCTTGATAGCAACCTAAATCAGTCTATTTCCTAAAAGTGTATATTTTTTAAATAAAATAATTCAATTGTAAAAGTGAGAGTATGATAGTAGTGAGGTAAACGTGTATGCATGTGGCCTCAATGTATTAACCCACCACGTACTTGCTTGTTTCTATATTTGTTTGTAAAATATAAATATCAACAACATCTTAAAATAGTATAAAAATGCTAGTTTAATTTTACTTAAACGTATGACTATAAAATTAACGTGGATTTTTCTTAACGTTAATTAGCATATTTACTTGGGTTTTGGTGTAAAGTTATTTAAAAATCATACTTTTCTTCTAACACAAGAGGAATTAAATTCCAAAATAAATACATGGCAACATTTTTTCATATCAATCACGTTTTATATAAATTATTTAAAAAGTATGAATTTAATTAGGATCTCCATATTATATCTTCAGAATTCGTAAATTTCAGGGATTAAGTGTATAGAAATACAGAGTTACATCTTCTCACATTTATAAATTTTAAAGCCATTTAGTTCTCTAAAGACTCAACTGTAACTGTCGTAATTCTGTCGCCCCTGTTTATTGTATATAGTTCACCCTTCAGTATTTCTTTCAATCTTCTAAAGAATTTTGAATAACATTATAAATATTAATACCTATTCACTGGCTCATTTTTTCTTAAAATATTGATTATTTGTTAAAAACAATAGTTAAAATATCTATCAAAATCATGGGGATATTCAGTGTAATGTGATGTTTATTTGATTGAAACCATCAAAAATTTATATTAGTTCATATTACATTAAAAAACACACCATATATAACTAAGAAAGCTTTCTCATCCAACGTCCCACTTGATAAATATCTTTACTTGTGGCTCCCAGAACAATGTGAGACAATAATGTAGATACAGGTGTCTCAAACAATGTTACAATCTCTGTGTTCCACTTCATCTTTTAAAATTATGAAGAAGTTTATCTGCGATCATCCCCAAATGCCACTTCATGTATGTGTTTCCACAACGTAACTGTTCTGTATAAGATTATAACAGGCATGTAGTTAATGTTTTCACTATGTCTAATGTGTGTCATATGAATCGAATCGCTTAAGTCATATGAGTCATACATTCTTTAATTAACTATTCAAACAAAAAGTAATTATATTTTTTCTCATTGAACTTGTGAATATAATGTTATAAAATACCTTACAACAAAATTCTTTCCCGAATGTTGATATTAAATCTCTTTCTTAATGGTATCAATGTTTTGTTTTGAACAATATTTAATGTTACTTCAATATTTAGTTATTAACAAAAGTGTAACTAAAATAAGAAGGCCTTGATGAAATTAAATCTAACTCAAAGTTGAAAATTACCGAAAGGGTCAAATTAATGGAACTCCA